>PVLA01011004.1:0-57404 GCA_004027455.1 Hydrochoerus hydrochaeris | reverse complement strand
GTGCCCCTCAGCCTTCTGAGTGCCGCTACACTCAGCAGAACTGTATTCTTAAGGTAAAATTTGCACATGAATTACAATTGTTTCCAAAGATAAGTATATAAAGAATTGTAGTACATTCTTGTTCCCTTTGCCGTTTGACTTAACAACCCCCAGCCTACCGTGATAATATAAATGATGCAGCTACAGCAAGGAAGACACGAAGGGGCTAGACGTGTGTCCCTTTCCCTTTCTTATTCTCCCTCTCACTGTCTTCTTTGTAACTTTTGACAGCACCTGACCGCTGTGTAAAACAGAGGGCAAAGGCGCTCTCAGGGGGCGGGGCGGGCGCTTGGTGCGGATACTGAGGCTGTGTGCTCCGAGGGGGAGTAGCCGGGACTGCGGCCTCTGCGGGGAGGACTGTGAGAGGCTGGAGGCAGAACACCCCCTTCCAAAGACCTTTTCCTGCCCCGTTACATTTTTATTTCAGTTAAGATGTCAAAATATAAAAAACAGGACCAGAAACTTCCAGTTTATAAAGGAACTATGTATTCCTGACATAAAGTTTTGTTTTAATTTTAAAAAAAATGACTAAACTACTTCTGTTTATTCTCATACCATGGCAAAGGGTCAGCCACGTGTATCGAGCATGATTCCTGGAATGCAGTTTAAGAAAACTAAGATGTTTATTATTATTTGTACTATGAATTTTACATAACTGAAGATATATTGTTGGACCGTGAGATGTTTAGTATAGTAAAATACATTTAAGTGAATTGGTACGCATGCCCAGTGCAAAATAAAAACTTATTATGGCTTAACACACTTACTTTTAACCATTAAATCGCCAAATACAACAAATAAATGAAGAAGTGAGTCTTCAGCTATGAGACCCCTGTGTCAGATGTCCTATTAGTGTAAGAGCAATTAGAATATTAAAAGTTTATACATGAATGTATTTTCCTGATACCCATAACAGGACTGAGATCACCATATTTCACGCACCAAATGAGTTCACTCCTGAGGCTCCATTATGTGAGGCAGAGTTTTTTGCCTAAAATATTAAGGTTAAGTCTATAATCTGAACCTCAAAAACCCCCATAGTTTATGTCATTTTAAGATGCAATAATGGAGAAGTATTTGAATGCTAATGTATACTCAGACACTGATTATACAGATAATAACAGCCTGTTATGTATACAAAGTTGAGTATAATAGTGTAAGAGTAAGGAATTTTGTGCATTAAATTAGTGAACAATTTAAAAATATACTGGGATCAATAGTATCTTTAGTATGTCAATATAATTGATGGAATATTAATATCCTGAATTTTAATTATTACAACTGTGTCTCCCTACTAATGGATTTAAAACTTAAAAACTGATTTTTAAAAATCAGTTTTCTAATTTAGGGAAAAAAATAAAGACTGTATTAGAAAGAGCTATAATATATGATATACACATCCATTAAAGTATAATAAATACTGTAAGTTCAGTATCTAAATAAACTTGACCTCATGTCAAGGTTTGTGAGAAAAAGTATTGCAGCACAAGCTGTCTTTAGAACTTCACACTTAAGACAAACACAAACATGAAATTAAAAACAAAAAAAAGATACCAGTGGTAGAGTTAAAATGCTAAATAATTATATAAGTAAATATAAACTACTTTAGAGTTAGAAAAAGATTGAAGAAAAGAAAATGAGTAAAATTTCAGCATCATTTTTGATAATTTAAAAAGAATCATTCTACTGTATTTAGACTTTTTAGCATAATAATTCAAAACTAATGGATGGTAAATTTTTAAAGAATATAACGTATTAATGAAAATAAAAACAGACCATGCTTTTATTTTTAAAATTATATAAAACTGTGTAGATTTTACATAAAATTACTCATAGAATTCATGTGTTGCCAACCTAAACACTATTCAGTGGAATAAATACAAAACTTATAAGCCAAAATTTAAATTTTACATTTTTCCTCTGCTCATTTATGTTCAAAGTTCAAAGAAATCTGACTTAAAGTAAATTTTCATGAACTTTTTTCCTAGACTTATCATTGAGATATTAAGAAAACAAACTTATGACATATTTAGATCTTAATTCACTGGGAGAGATGATTTCTTAAGTAAGATTAAAACAAAACACAGTATGAACTTAAAATCTTCCCATAGTCATATCATTTAATAAATTTCTTCCCTCTCGCTGTCTTAATAACCATTGCTCTTTGGTTGCTGTGAATTCTAGTGCCTTTTCAGGAATACCATACATGGATGATTGTTAGGTAAAAATACAATAGGGTAATAAAAAAATCTTTGCAGAAACTTAATATGTATCACCTTTGGGTATGAATGAAATACTGCACTTTCTTTTGTCAGAATGGTTTTGTAGATCCTATACTGAAAGATTTTAAGCATTATAAAAATCCTTGAAGCAGTGAATCTCAAGACATATGACCCTTACAAAGGGCAAATTAGGTTCCCATGTGCTTATGTGGTGATGTTAGACAGCAGAAGTATTCTAAGATTAACTTCTGGATCTTCTCTGGCATTTGCTATGCTTTTACCTTGACAAATCCATATTCAATTAAAAAGAAAGTGATCTTTCTGGTCATTGACTTTAAAAGCTATTTTATAACCTATATTTTTCTTCCTGGTAAAACTGTATTCAAAATACTCAATGATCATTACTGAAAAGGAGTGTGTTTTTCACATGGTCATTTGTCATAGAATCTTAGGTTCGACAACCAACAATTCTAGATCATTGAATTGTGGAGGTCTTTTTCTTTTCACTCATACCATACTAGCAATGTCTGTCACCTCTGTAGACAGCTCACAAAGTCAGGAGAAGCATTTCCAATTTATTTCTTGCCTCCAGCTGCTATTTCTATTCTGTTTCCATGGAAATAGAAATCAGATATATAAAATAATAATAAAAAATGAAGCACTTGTACTTGTGAATTTTTTAAGCATTTAATTTTTTGAAGAAAAATAGTGAGCTTTTTACAAGTTAAGAGATCAAATAGCTGTTAGTTTTTTTTGTTTTTTTTTTAAGATTGTTTTCATTCCAGACACCAAATATTTAGGAGACCATATATGTTCTGGGAAGAAAAAAAAAATCACTTGCCCTTAGAAGGAGCAAGTCAGTAATGTGTATTAGACTTTGATACTCTCACTGGATTTCAGTGCACCTCCAGCTCTTGGAAGATTCTTCTGCCTTATTTAGTTTTGATAGAAGTGGACTGGTGCTTCTGGAGCCAGTGGCTCAAACTCTGTTATGAAATAGAGTCACCCTGATATCTGAAACAGCTGTGCCTGTTTTGAAGCAAATGGAGGAAACCCTATGTGGTTTCATAGAGCTGAACATGTTAGAACGTTGCTGCTATGCGCTGCATTTTGCATTACATTTTGTTCAAGATCAATTCCAGCTTCTTGCAGTATGCTTTTGCCTTCCCCATTTCCTGAGGTTCTATGATGTTTAGAAATCCTATGAATTCACAGAATACATAAGAGAACCGGGTGGTTAAGGGCCTTAGATTTGAATCCAATTTCTGCCACTTTCTCCTATTTGCTTTGAAAAATTTAAATGGTTGGTTTTAAACCTCTCAAGTCCCATTTTCCTACTCTATCAAATAGAAACAATAAGAGTTTTACTTACTGTGATTGATAATAGAAGTGTGTACTGAATAGTAAATGTGGAAACTTAATTGATATAAATTGAACAAAAGAGATGAGAAAGTGTTATCACTTTTCACTGCTGTGAAAAATTGCACAACTTTAGTCATTTTGCAGATTAAAAATGTGTTAAAATCATTTTCATATATAGAGTTTCAAATGTTTTTAGTCATTGATGAACGAGTATATTATTTTGATTCACTTATAAAAATGAGGACTTTTCAGATGACTCACTTTAACAACTGTTTGACTATATGATAGTACACAAGTGATATACATTCAGTGGAATCTGACACACACTCCAAATTTTTCATTTTCTTGGTCCAGTGATAGGTGGGATGCTGGTCTCTGGAAGTGCTGAGCAGTGACAGAAAGGAATCATAGAAACAGAAAATCCATACTCCATGATTTTTCATAGGCAAGGTTTATAAAATATGCTTCTACTTATAATGTTTTCACTTTTCAATGGGGTTATTTGGGTACAAACACATCATGAGACATAACATTTTTGCATATAAAGGAACATACACATTTAATTCAAAACTCTTCCAAAATAAGTTATGACAATGAAAGGAACATACCATTCTATATTAAAACATTAAAATTCTCATTGACCTAAAAGTAATTTGCATAATTTTGGCATATATTCACATGTACATTCTGCATGTATCCTATCCTTTCTGACTATGCATCTCTGTAGCAAGGTGTCCTGCAGACACTGTTGAAGACTGAACTCAACTGGGTAACACAGTGAGCAAAGCTGGGGTCCACAGCAGCAGAATCCCAGGCCAAAAGCACAGAGCTAATAATTGTAATTTGGTTCCAGGTGCTCGGCATGTCACTCCTTTTTCTTTGTAAGGTTACTGATACCATTTAAATATACGTAATGATCACAGCCATCATAGGAAATTTGTACCTGTATGTGATAAATCTTGATTTCTCTTGTTTTCAGTTCTCCTCCCCTTCCTTAAACCCTTCTTCTGCTCCTTTATAAAGCTCTACTTTCATTTTGTCCTTCTTTTCTCATTTCTTTCCTGTCCCTCCTTTCCCCTCCCTCTCTCAATAGTTCTCCTTTCCTTTTGAACAATTCCCTTCTATTTCACAAAATCTACATACATTTTGGTTCTTATTTACACTTCTAATTGATCACACCAGAGCGACAATGTAATATTCACAGGTTTGTCCCATTTATTTCACTTAAGAGTGTGGTCATGCACTCCACTCATTTAGCTAAAAATTCTTAAGAAGGAAGTGTTAGTTATATGGAAGATAGAAAGTGTAGGAGCCATTGCAAATCACTGTGGTTTAAATTTAACCCCAGGCTCCTGCTCCTTTCTCTTGACTTGAATCTCAGATGTGAATGAGTTTCTAAATCTTTCCTTTATTTATCCCTTTGTCCTAAAATGTATTTACAATTTTTTCATGAATCAGGTAAGAAGTAGACAAACTGGCATTTTGTAAAATGCATAAAAGTTACTCCATATGAAAACGTAAAATAAAACTAGTAAAATTTACTATTAATAAAATTAATGATAAAACTAAGAAAAAAGTCAGTTCTAAATTTAGTAGGTAAACTGCAACTGGGGAAAATATTCTGTAGGATAAAACTGCAAAGATGCAGTCATTCTTGGCATAGTTTTATTCTTGGTTTTGATTGGTTTTAGTCTGTTTTCAAGTATTTGATTCCAGTATGTATGAAGATATGGACAGCTATTTTGAAGAAAACAAGGGACATTCTGGCAGCCATTATTGATTTCCTACTGTCTGATCTTGAAAGCTCTTAAATCTCTCATTTCTGTGTTTTGATCACTTTTATACTATTTTGATGTGTATTAACTTATTGTGTGTGAAGGTAAGGGTAACTATTTTGAAGAAAACAGGAGACATTATGGTAGCCACTGTTGATTTTCTGCTTTCTCTGAAATCCTGTGTTATTTGCATTGTTTTACTCTGCTTTACTTTCTCCTGTTTGTTTTGCTTTGCTTTGTTTTGTTTTATTCTCTTTAAAATAAAAAAAAGAAAATTTTATTTGAAAAGTCCTATATACAAGATACATTATATATACACATAAACACTGTAGTGTAGAAAAATGATAGAAACAGCAACATATATAGCACACAATATAAGAAAATAAGTATAATTTTCAAAGTCTGTGTACTTCTAATTGATGGCATAAATCTTTTCTCCTCTTTCATCTTGTTTTTTTTTTAATTAAATATGTTCTTTAGTCAATATGTTTCTCATCATTGTGCCATGTCTGGTATGACTAGCATAGGGTTTAGGTCTATTTATTTTTTAACTTCTGATAATATATCTATTTTTCTGCCACTTTTTTTTGCACTTTTATTGTTCCTATTGATTGGAGTAGCTTTTTTCCCACTGTTGCATGGTTTTAGTTTTATATAAGGGCTTACCAAATATTTATACTTTGTAGTGGTGATGGATGTTTCTATAGGTTCTGTTTGTCCCCTTATCACATAATATCCTGTTCCATTCAATCTTGCACAATCCGTGTGTGAGGGTAGCACTATGCTGATCCCTAAGCAGTGGATTATGAAGTTAGGATAAGAGTATTTTCGGCTCTAAGTCTCTGTCAAAGTCATAGGTGAATTAATTGCTCATGGATATTTGGTGCTTTGTGTCCTAGTAATGAGTAATACTAATGGATTTCTTTAATTCTAGGCAATCTAACAAGACAAAAAAAAAATGATTATGGTTTTAATTTGTGTTTTCATGATTACAGGTGAGTTGAACACATTTGTACTCACTGGCCACTCCTGTGTTTTTCTTGTTATTTCATAGGCATTCTGTACAAATTCTACACATCATCAACCGTCATCAGTACAGAAATAGTAAATAGTGGTCAGATTGCGATGCTTCTTTTTTAGTCCTTTTAAGGAAAAATGGTTTATGAATAGTAGTTTTATTCTTATGTGTAACTTAAGAAAAATTGGTGTCTCTTAATTTTGCATTGTATGGCCAGAGTACAGACATATTTTACATATTTTATATATTTTATTTGAATTTCTTAATATGATAAATATTATATATATTTTGTTTGAATTTCTTATTATGATAAGAAATCATAATAATAATCATAATCTCAGGAATCATCTTAGTAAATCAAAGAATTCAGCATATTTATAGCTTTGTAAAAAATATTTTTCCATATTGGTGAATATATCATTGTACAAATGTCAGCAATACTAAAGCATGTCAATAGTATGTTAAAATTCAGAGGCTTTGCTATAACTTTGTTTAATATGGTAATGAGATTAAAACTAAGGCACATTAAGATTGCTTTCATTTTTAGTTTAAGACTCAATGTTTAATTTCTCCTTAATTATATCGAGGCCAAATCTGTGACATTTAGTAAAAAAAATGATTTATAGAACTAATTCTATATGTGTACATTTGTCAATAATGTTACATTTTTGCAACTAATCAACAATGACACACACTTACATATACAAAAATAGCTCCAGTGGTGCAATCAGTTAGCTTGAGGTACTGACACAAAAATAATGATGCATACAGTAAACCTGAGGTACTTACACAAAAATACAAGTTTAAATTGTAACTAAGTTCCCATCAGCTTCAAATCTACATACATAGTTATAGAAGATATATATATATATATAGTCATATATGAACATGCATGTACACATGCACAAATAAAATATTAGAAGGAAAATTAAATCTACAGAAGAATAATGGTTCATGCACTGCATCACAGCAGCAACTTTACCAAATACCTTAAATACAAACACAGCGACTGAAGCTAAAATGAAGTTGGTTACTTCAATAGACACCGGGTCTCATTTCATTAGGTAAGAAAAAGTGCCACTTTCCGAGCTGTGGCTTTTAAGCTTTCAATTTGCAGATTTCTGAATGAAGCTAGCGTGAATTAGAAAGGAGCAATTACCGCGAAGCAGGGGCATTCACACTCCTTTGATATTCCCACTAACGTTATTTCTCCCGTGAGCAGAATAGCTGCCGCTATTCGCTCGGAGCTGGCAGCACGATCCGATCCGAGGGGCTGTCAGCCAGCCGTCTTCCTCGCTAGTTTCAAGCTCTGCTGAGCAGCTCCGAGCCGGCTGCTGGGCAGGGCCCATGTGAGGCGTTTGGAAGCAGCCCCCGTCTAATTCGGGATCATCTCAAATAAATTCCTGAGCAGCGCTGCTTACACGGAAACGTCAAGCAGTTGCTTCACCCTCCCTTTCTTCTTCCTTCCCTCTCCATCCTTTCCTCTCTTCCTTTCTCCCTCTGTCCTTCCCTCCTTCCTTTCCTTATTTATTTTTAATTTCAGGTGTTTTGGTTTCTTTTAAACAACTTGTTCATGCTGGTACAATTCATTGTTATAAATAATATCCGAGGTCAACACCTATTATAAGAAAGAAAATAAAGGTGATTTTTCTTCACATATTGTAAAAATAAAATAACAGAAATTATATATCACTAGACTTGTGTAAGAGACAGCTGCACTTTCTCCAGACATTTTCACTCAGCAGTCTGTTTCGTATGTGCATTTATTCCACTAGAGAAAAAGCAATCTAAATGCAACTTACTCACCATCGTACCTGCAAATTTCTCCTCAGGTATTTGTGATCATCTATTCTATGATCCCTACTTCTATTAATGTAGTCCTATGAGTTCTCTGATGGCCTCCTTGGGACCAAGTCCAAGTGAATTCATTTCAATATCCTGTTCATAATGTGTATGTGTTGACTGTATTATTTCTGAAATATATGTATGTCATATCTGTTACCAATTTTTTGGTCATTTTTCTTTCTTAAATGCTTTGGGTTCCTTTTTCTGAACCCAGTTGTTAAGGATTCCTTTGGTTTCCTCCTGGTAGCTTCTCTTCTTAGACTTTATGTTACATCCCTAGTAATTTATTTAATCCACTTCAAAGGTTTTAATTACTGCCTGATTAACTCACATATGTATATTTGTTTTTGTAAGTCTGTGCTTATGGTTTTTTTTTTGCTATATCTACATTAACAGACTTTTCAAAATGAAAAGTTTTCAAAATCTGCTTGACAATATATACTAAAACTGCACAAAAGCAAACTATATGGCCCAGAATTTCACAACCTAGTCTAGATTCCACAAAAGTGTATGCAAAATTTAAATGTGCTGTATACATGTATAATATCCTACAGTGAATGTAAGTATGTGCTGATCAAAGAAAACTATGTATGCAATTGGAGGATGGAACTTTGACGATAGAAGCAAAAATACTTTGTAGCAAAATGCATAATATTTATTATATTTATCATGCTTTATTTAAACAGTATCTTACAAAGGTGATAAGAATTGTTAAGTCTTATGGTCATTGACAGACAACTATTAAAAGTCTGGAAGTACTTAAAGTACTAAGTGCTGAATATGTTCAATGATATTTGGATTTTACGGATGTTAGTAATGGTACTAAAACACATTTAGTACTGGTTATCAGTGGCAGAGGATGGCTGGGAGGGCAAACTGTGATCAACTGCTTGATGCATATAACTTACAGTAAGACGTGGCGGAAGAAACTCTCGTGTGCTATGGACAGTAAGATAACTGCTGATAACAATAATCTATTGTGCATTTCAAAGATCCAAAGAAGGAATTTTGAAAGTTTCTAATATAAAGAAAGGATAAATGTTTGAGGAGATAAACATGTTTAAATTTTTTAAACATTACATGATGCATACATGTATAAAAAACAGCATGGCACTCCAATAATAAAATCAATATTTATATTTATATGCTTCAGTTATAATTATATATAAAAATACATATTGAGAAAACAAATGAACATTAAGAAACACATTTGCTATTTAATCTTATACAAGAAAAATAAAAATGGTAAGTCTAAAGTGCTATAATCTTTAACCCATTTTCAATACAATATAACACTGTTTTGTAAAATAAATAACTCTGTTATTTGAAATCTTTAAGGTAACTATTCTGTTCTGTCTTATGTGAATTAAATAATCCTAAATCCCATATATTATTATTTCAGAGGTTATGGTGATAGAAATGCATTCTCAATTCATATTGTATTCTATGGCAAATCAGGCAGCAATCTCAGGAAGTCTTTCTCTAAGTGTTAAGACAGGCATTCAGATATTTCATCTTGTGGTTTTTCTGCTAATAAAACAAATTTGTAGAAAAAATGGAATGGAATATTGTTCAAGACACAAACATCACTCATGTCCACATTCTTTTGATGAGCAGATACCTGGTCCTTTCTCTCTCTTTTTTTTTTATAATTTTAAAACAAAAAAAGAATTAAAAAAATGAGAATTTCAAAACAAAATCATAGAAGATTAACAATGGTTCCTATAATGTGTATTGTTATCTTCAAAGTAGTTGCTATCTTGATGCTCAAACTTGGTTGAAACAGCACTTCTTTTCCCACATGAATAGATGAAAACATTATTCCAAAAAGTTCCATGAGGTGACGTTGCTTTTTTTGCAGAATGAATCAGGACTTGTCGTTAACACTAGCTTAAAGGTGTTGAACATTTCTTCTCACTATCAAATAACCTAAGGTGGATTACAGATGGAGCATGTGCTTCAACGAAATTGTAATTAAATCTTGCAGACTGTCTTACAGAATAACTGCCAAAACTGTGAATCCATGTTTCGTGACATGTAATGTGCTGCACTGTTTACAAGTGTCCTACATAAGGCAATGGTCTATGTAAGGAGGAAGGCTAACTGCAGCAGTGCTCCTCCTGGGAAATCCTATGGGTACTATATTGTTCAACATTTTCTTTGTCAGAATTAGAGTCTTTCTTACATTACTTAGCAATTATTCTTTAAATATTCTTTACTCAATTACATACATCTATGAAGAACTAATATGCATGGAGTCTGTAGTCAAATGTTAGGATTTTGCTGCCTTAAAAATTCTAGAAAGTTTTCTTTTAATTTCTCTAGTTCACATAATAATTTCTATCTTGAAAACTAAAATCTGGTTTCACAATATGCTTATCTCTAAATTAAGTACTGTATTTCTTTTTTCTATTTAAAATTATGATGGCAGTTAAAATTAGAAATAAGTCATATCATTACTTACCATAATATTCCTAGTATATTCATGTTTAATTTATCTAATTATACTTAACTTTGAAATAGAATTTTACTAAAATAAAAGGGGTATTTAAATATAATTAGTTTGTAACTTGAATTATGTCTAAGAAGACAATATGTAATTGATCAACTAGTGATTTCTTACTGTTTATTTTTTTCAAAATTCTGTATTGTTTCTACCTTCTTTGTTTTGCTTTTTTTCTCTTTAAATAAAATTTTAAAAATAAATATAATTAGTTTTAGATTGAATTAATATTTTTATGCTTTTTCATTATTATATATTTTCAGTGAATATAATAAATGTATTCACTGAGGAGAATTGCTACATATACATATCACAATTTGATCTTTTTTACTTCTTCTCCCATCCTTGCCATCCATTTCCCTACATTCCCAGGTCCTCTTTTCACCTCCATAAAGATCTAAATTTCTCTGTTCTATGTTCTATCTTTTTTTTTTGCTTTTCAAATTATTTATATGTTAAATTTTTCACATAAGAGAAATTATGCAATATAGTAACCTTCTGTGTCTGAATTATTTTACTTAGCCCTATGACTTAAAGATGTAGCTATTTTCCTATAAATGACTCAAATTTATCCTTTGGTATGGCTAAGTCATGCTCCACTCTGTACCTATACATTTACTTTACCCATTCATCTGTAGATGGACATATAGGTGACTTCAAAGATTAGCTATTATGAAATGTGCTTTTATAAACACTGGAATACATGCATCACTGTAATAGTATATGTTTAACTCTTTCAAGAAGATACCTAAAAGGAGAATACTTGGGTCAAGTGCAACTTCTAGTTTCAGTTCTGTGAGGAATATCTCTGCTGATTTCCAAAGTTGTACTAGTTGTACTAGTGTGCACTCCCCCCGAGGATGCAAAGCCCTCTTTCCCCCATAAACGCACCATCATATGTTGTTTTTGAGTTATTGATGACAGTCTTTGTGCAGTAAGACAGAATCTCATTACTGTTTTAATTTGTATTTCTCAAGTGGAAAAACATGCTGAACATTTTTTATTTCAACTGCCTACTTTTGATTGGGTTTTTCATTTTGTGGAGTCTAAATTTTTAAAGGTTTTCTGTACTCTAGATAACAGACTTCTGTCTGAGGAGTAATTATCAATTTTTTGTATTCTGTAAGTTGTTCTATTTCTTTGCTATACAGAATCTTAATTTGATTTAATCCTATTTGTTTACTTTTCCTATTTCTGAGTAATTGGGGTTCTGTTAAGGAAGTTACCAAGTTTGCCTATGTTTTCAAGAGCTTTACCTTCCAGATGATTATTTCTGTTTTTATATATGGGCCTTGGTATATTTTTATTTTATGTTTGTACGAGTGAGAAATATGGGTCTAGTTTCATAAGTATAGGTGAATATTATCCCATACCGCTAAAGTCATCTATGACAAATCCACTTCTAACATTATATGAGATGGAGGGAAACTACAACACAATTTTCTCTAAAATCAGCACCAAACCCAGGGTTTGCACTCTCACTATTTTGATTCAATATAAAACTCTGCTTTCTGATATCCTCTTCCATCCCTATTGTTTCACAAGTCCACAGCTTTCACTATAGAGGTCTTTCAATTCTTTGCTAAGTTAATGCTTAGGTATTTAATTTTTTGAAATTACTGTGAATAGGATTATTTTGCTGATTTCTTCTTCAGCCAGTTCATTGATTTTGTGGGGGAATTCCATTGATTTTGGGTTACTAAATCTGTATCTTGCTACTCTGCTAAATGTATTAGTTCAAAGTGTATTTAGTTGGGTTTCTTTGGTCCTCCAATGAAACGATCACATCATCTGTAAAACAGAATTGACTTCTTTGCCTATGTTTTTATTCCTTTTACTTGTTTTCTTACCTGACTGTTCTGGCTAAAATTGTGGGTATTCTATACTCAAGCTGCCAACTGCAGTTTAACAAATAGTACTGGGAAAACTGGTTACTTAATGCAGAGCAATGCACTAAGTTTTGCTCACATGAAATTACTGATAAACCTTGTTGGAAGAGTCAGGTATTTTTTTTGAAAAGAAGTAACTAATTCTTTTTATTAGAGTATGTTTAGTGTATGTTTTTAACTGCATTCATTTTGGTCAATTAGCATATATCTCAATGAGCCATACAACATTTTGTGTGATCTTACTTACTGACTTTCCATTATTAGACTCTTGTGCTATAACAATAGGTGATGCTAAGGTGTCCGAATTAGCTTAACCCAATAAATTGTGTGACCTAATAAGAATGTCTAACTTACTAACAAAGACATTACTACAATTTGGAGATTTTTGATTAGCATATATACCTATATAATATCATCTTATACATAAAAACAAATAGTTATACTTTTCATTATACAATTTGCATTCAAATATTATAAAATTTTGTTTCTCTGAGCTTCACTTTATATTATAGAACTAAGGCAAAAAATAACTCAAAAAAGGAAAGTAAATTTTATAGTGATTAGAAATATCCATCACTTTGTTAAAAAGTTCATTTTTCTTTCAGTTCAAATGGAGCATTTCAATAATCACATAGCTAAGGGCTGAGAATTTAGCTCAGTGGCATAAGCACCTTCATGGCAAGTTCAAGGTCATGAGTTTAATTCCTCGTACCAGTAATAATAATAATAATAATTACATAAATATAAAAAGGCAGTTATAGTTTGTTAGTGGAACAAAAGAAATGAAGCACATGACAAAATAATGGAAATAATTTGTACTTTGGTGAGACAACCATAAACACAATAATCTAATGGAAAAAGCAAATCTATTTAAAAAGAAAATGAGATCTTTTACACAATTTAATAATAGTGCATCAGACAATAGTATAGACTCTTATCTTTCAAAACTTTAAAAATGTTTTCAGTAATTCATGAATGATTAGAAAGTAACATTACTACAATGCAAAAAGATTCTCCTGAATACATAAAAAGTTCGATTGTATTATTGAGGAAAATGGTTTTGCTTCACTAAAAAGTCTCTAATACTCTGAAATAAGCTACACAAAAACTTTTAGACTATAGGTCATGACAATTCTTAAATTCCACATTTATAGTTATAAGTGTGTAGCATAAACATGAAATATGATAATGCCTCCAATTGCTCTTCCAGAAATTCAAAAATAATTTCAGTCTACATAAATGTACTTTTAAAATAATCTGAAATGCCTTTTCTCTTCTGATTATAGCTGAAAAATATTGTCATAATTTTGAATAAGAATCTAGAAAAAACTGATTCCCTGATAATACAGCTAGCAGCCTCATATGTCTTAAATAACCACAAGATAAGAACTTATACTTTGCGCCATGGATAAGTTACCCAAATATGAAAATGTGTAGACCAATATAAAGGAGTCCTGTAACCATCTTTCTATATATGAGACAGCTGGTTGCCTTTTGATTGGAGGCTAATGGTTGCACAACTTTTATGGCATTATTAACCCATAAAAAGCTACTCAGAGGACAAATTTAGTTAGGATTTACAAGTACAACACAGAAGGTTAAAATGACATAGTAGAGAGAAATAATAAAATACAGCATATCCAGAACCTGGAATCTGGACGTATAGAAAACAAAATGGTGAAAGGAAAACAAAAAGGAAATCTCTGAGTATTAAATATTGCTGCCAGGAAACCTAGCAACCACAGAGAAGCTGGAGAAATAGTACAATGCAAAGAAAAGAGTGAAGCACTCTGGAAGACTAACCTGGCTCCTGGTTAGCAGGACCTGTCTCTGCTAAGACAAGGCAAACCTACAGAGGTGTGGCAGTTCAAAGGAGCAGCAGTGAACTGGTTGACATCACTGGCCCTGAGAAAAGCACATAGCTATTGTAAAGTGCAAACCATCTGTGGTTTTTACCGTGGAAATCACTCCTCCCAGATGGTAGGCTAGAGGTGCAGAAGAAAGCCAGTGCAGTGCCTGTCATCTTTGAGAGGGTTTAACTGAGAGCCATTTAAGGAAGGGGCTAACTGTTTAAAACAGAAAAATATGGAAGAACTATAGTTCAGAGCATCTGCTGTCACCTTACCACAGTGACTGGCTGAGAGTCAGCCACAAGGTAAGTAACACAGGGTCATGGGGTCAAGTCCACCCCTATGGCTATGGTCAGGCTCCCTCACTGAAAAGCAGTCACTAAGAGATCGCCATGTTCCCTTCATAGACTTCTCGGGATAGCTGACTCAATAATCTTACCATATACACAAAAAATAGAAACACAAGAAGACAAGGTAACAAAATGCCTCAAAAAACTTCCAACTCACCCAATGCTCATCTATGGGACATGGGTGGAGAGGAAATCAAAACAAAATGAGCCAAACTTCTGTTCTTCTGTGCCCAAGTAATAGACTATACAAACCATTCTAATTCAGGGTGAGTTCCATATGGGAAGAATGTGTCTTACTGCTTCACCTCAGTATCTAGTTCTATAAAAACACCTTCTTTCCATTATTAAAGATTTAAGTAAGATACATTGTTGTTCTGAGGGTTTGGTGACCAACCTCCAGTGATAGGCAGTATTCAGGTGATGGTGTCAGGTGACTCATATGTCCCAGACAAGATACAATCAGTTATTTAAAAAAATTAAATTGCACCCTTTAAAGTGAACCTGACAGCAAAGTGAACCTTTACTATCTCTCCTGTTAGCAGATGACTGGAAAGCATTGTTTCCAGAGCCTCTGGGAGCGGAGACTGTTTTCATCAACTCTATGCTCAGCAGACATTGAGCAGGAAAATGGCTAATGCAAGACAACTTAGACTCAACTACAGATTTGTCTTTCTTGGGTATCTTGGAGCATGATAAAGTTTGGGTAAGTTATGCTAAACGTCCACCAGTGAAGCATCAGTAACCAAGAAATGACCACTAGTATCTTTGAAGGACCTCAGTGCACATTATGATACTAGATCTTCATAACAACTGCTATAAAATGGGTTCCATTGTCCCCCGCTCTCACATGAAGCCACACCAAATAAGGTAGTCTATTCTGTCTGGTTCTAAAGCCTTTGTGCTGCTGCACCACGCAGCCATAATGAAACCTGGAGGAAAAGTCCATCACTGCTTGCAAAATCAACATTTACTATCCCACTTGAATACATAGTTACTACATAAAGTAAAGGGCTAAATTTTTTTTTGAGTCAGAAATAAAATTGTAATTCTTTCTTTTAGGTTTTCTCATGAAAACTCGAAACAGCTAATATGTTCCTGGTTGTCCTGCAGATCCTTCAGGATTATTTTCTGATTTGACTTTCATGAACAAAGAATCAGTGAAAAAATACAAAACAAGCCAATGAACATGTAATGGTGCTGACAAGCGTCTTGCCTGCCTCCCTACCCTTAGGAGACTGTCATCTCATCTCTTTGTCAGTTTATAAACATCACTGATAAATGGAAAGCATAGATAATTCATTCAGTTCACTTAGGAAATCCTTGAACTTTAGGTCATTTAACGAAATCTGTTTAAGTCTCAGAAGCAATGAGTGAGCAAACATAAAATTATTGAAATTTCTAAAGCTATTTTCATCTCAGGAAGTTCACAATATTATGCAGTGAATATAATTAACTCCATTGAATATTATCCTAAGTAACAAATGTAGGATTTATCATTAGCACAAATGGAACAAAAGTACAGGCCTGAAGTTAAGTATCACAACATTGCCAGTGATAGCCAGTGAGAATGAATCTTAGGGGGGAATGACAGGTGGTTAAAAGTCAAAGGAAGTAGCTAAAGTTATGATTAAAACCATAAACTGGAAGTAAAGGTGCTCATAAACTACAGAGTCCCTTCACTCACCAGTGAAAGAGTCCAGAATCATCACACCAAGCTAAAGGAAGAGTTACAACTGCATTCTTGCAAGGCTCAGTCATGAAAGAAGAAGAAACCTTCCAAATGAATTTGAAAAATCTTCATTCCCTCCTGAATACATTCTGATTCATTTCTTGACTTACGTGGAAAACTAAAACTTCTTAACTTTCTGTTTCCCAATATTTTAAGATAAAGTTAATTATATTTCCTTCATAGATATATTAAGAAAGCAATCAAAATAGTTGAAAAGATGTTTGCAAGAAAGAGCATGCAGATCCCAAAGGGCAGCCTGGCTGAAGAACAGTGAGTGCAAGCTTTGTGCCCCTCCATTCCATCCCAGAGTGTGGACCCACTTGAAGTCTGTGAGTATGTGATCTGGGCCTCACCCATTGCATCCTGGAGGGTGGGTCTGCTGTAGGAATGTAGGACTAAAGGGAAACCACAAGACTCAGGACAACAGCCCAGTACACAGATGCACACAGATGCCAAGATCAGGTCTATACCCAACACATCTCTGGAATACAACACAGACATTATCCTAGAACTGTAAACAGCAGAAGAAGAAACTGAACATAGACACCCCTAAAAGCCTGAGAGCAGCCATCAGGGACCAGTAGCCAGTTCTGGTGGGGAGAACCAGCCAGCCAGGCTACCGTGTACCTGCCGCCATCAGGAGAGCCGCAGAGTAGCTGTGCATGTCTGGAGAAACCAGCCCTGCACCCCAATGGCACTCTAGGAACCTACGATAGGAGAAATCCAGGTGCCTGACCCAGTCCCCTACACTGTGGACAGGCAGCCAGCACAGGAAGTGCCTGAGACCTCACAACCTGCTTGCCTGGAAGAAGCCAGGAATATATCAAGATGAAGAAGCAAAAGGGAGTTGCTGGCCTCCAGCCCATGAAGAGCAATTTCAGAAGATGCAAACATAGAAGAGATTGGAAGTCACACACTTGAAGTTTCTGAAGTGTTGGCAACTGAAGTAAAGAAACATCTACATGAGGCTGTAAAAGAAATCAGATCAGAAATAAAGAGATATAGATTTTTAAAGAAAAGAGCATAGGAAAATGATGGAAACCTTGAATGAACAAAATAGGGAGGAATTACAATGCATGCAACAGATTCAAAGAGATATCCAGGAAATTAATAACTCCATCAAAAGCTGGCAAAACCACTTGAAAGACACTGAAGATAGACTTTCAGACCTTGAAGGCAGGTTTGCAGTTAGCAACCACAAAAGAATAGATCTCTTAAAAATAACAAGAAACCAGGAAGTAACAACTCAATGGCTGTAAGATAATGCAAAGAAAAATAATTTAAGGGTGACAGGTGTCAGTGGAAAAGAAAGGCTCAGAAAAATGAACTAATAAGACTTGTTACAGAAGTAGTAGCAGAAAACTACCCAAGCATGAGAAAAGGATGTGAGAAAACATACAGAACTCCAGTAGCTATAACCAAAATAAAACTACATCTAGATATATGATAATCAAGATTCCAGGAATTCAGCACAAAAACAGAATATTAAAGGCTGCTAGAGAAAAGAAACGGATCACCTATAAAGGAAAAGCCATCAGAATCACGACATACTTCTCAACATAAACCTCAAATCAAGAAGAGGTTGTAGTGAAGTATTTCAAGTCCTGAAAGCAAACAACTTCCAACCCAGATTGAAGTATCCTACAAAATTATCTTTCAAAATTAATACAGGAACAAGATACTTCCATGACAAAGAATAACTAAAGGAATTTATGACAACCAAACCAAGCCTACAAAGAATACTGAAGGATATTCCAGAGAGAGAGAGAGAGAGAGAAAAATGACCACAATTCCAACAGCAGTAGAGGGGGATCACTAAGCAGTTGAATGGAAGGGAAAAGCAGGGAAATGGCAAGAAACAGCAAAAACAGCAGGAAAATAGCAAGGCAGAGACTAGCCAGTGCATGTTGGGCATAACCATGAATATAGATGGCCTCAATTCACCAATAAAAAGAAACACAGACAGAGTGGCTTGGGAGACAGGAGCTATCAATATGCTTTATACAAGAAACACATTTAGCTCAAAGGAAAATTCCTAGACTGAAAGTCAAAAAAGAGAAAACAATGCTCCATGTGACAGAAAATAAGGCAAATGCAGGGGTAGCTTTCCCATCAACCAAAGAATGGATAAGAAAAATATGGCATTTTTATACAATGGAAAGCTACTTGGCTATAAAGAACGATAACCTCAAAGCTCTTGAGGTAAATGGATGCAACTTGAGATCATGGATAAAACAGTTCAGAGTCCACATAGGTGGACCCTGTGTTGTCTCCCTAGTATAAGAGACCCAGGAGTTGGTGAGATCCAAAGTACACATGGACGTTGTGAAAGGGGATGGATGTCTGAAAAGGAAGGTGGTAGCCATTGTTAATTTCCTATTATCTTGTTTGGATGCTGTGTATTGTTTTCATGGTTCTGTTTTGTTTGGTTTTATCCTGTTTTGTTTTGTTTGATTTTATTATATTGGATAGTATGGGCAGCTATTCAAAGATAACAAACATATTGTGTTAGCTATTGTTGATTTCTGATTATCTAGTTTCAAAGCCCTCTATTGCTTTCCTTGTTTTGTTTTGACTGATTTTATTCTATTTTGTTTTTTTTCATTTGATACTATAGATATATACTTTGATGATAACATGAGGCATTATGGTAGTCATTTTTGATTTCCTACCATCTTGTCCTGTGTCATGTTCACTGTTTTGTTTTGATTGTCTCTATTCTGTTCTGTTTTGTTTGGCCTGATTGTCTTCAAAATAGGAAAGAAAAACTATTTCTATTGGAGCAGCTAGGTAAGCAGGGAACTGACCAGAACATAAAATGTAAGTATTTGTTGCTTTTCGTACAGCTGGTTATGTGTGTAAATCAAATCACTTAACTTCACAGAATCAGTTTTCTCATATATTAAGTTTCCAAGAATAAATTTATGGTTGCATGATGCAAAAACGAGAAACTATATGGAAGTACAGTGTGGAAAATATAAGAATCAAGGAATACTATTGATTATATTAAAAACTTACTGCCAATGGTAGATAATAGGAATTACAATGACAAATCTATAGAAGGAGGGTTATGATAAAAACTTGTACATCCAAATTGGTCACAAAACAGTGTTAGCAACGATCTAACATTGCCTTAGAATTTTCCATTTACTAATACTGTTTTAGCCAGGTGTGGTGGCACACACCTGTAATTCCAGCACTTGGGAAGCTGAGGCAGGAGGATTGTTGCAAGTTTGAGACCAGCCTGGGCTACAAAGTGAGTTCAAGGCCAGCTTGAACTGCCTAGCAAGACCCTATCTCAAAAAGACAAAAAAAAAAAAAAAAAAAAAGGAAGAAAAAGAAAGAAAAGGAAAAGAAAAAAAATACTGTTTTAGACAGTTTTGGAATATAAGAACTATGTCAATTCCATAGAGTTGGAATGACATTTTAAACATTACAAATTTCTGCTCCTTTGCAAAGATATTGCCAGTGTCCTATTTAAAAAATGAAAGGAAAACTTTAAGATAAGAGTCATGGACTTTTAAAGGAGAGAGAAAGCACAGAAGTTTCTTTAGATAATTAAAAGAATGATTTTGGATTTTCCTTATCAAAATTTCAAGCCTTGATACCCAATTTATAAAATAAACCCACTTCATTATTTGTTTGAGAGTTTTTCCAAATCATGTTCCTCATGTTTGATTACTTTGGCAGTGTCCTAAGGACCAAGGATGTTGCCTGCAAATGTGTTTTTTTCATCTATATAGTGAATCTTCATAAAGCAAAAACTACCTTCCCCATTCATATTTACTCCTTTGCATCCTACCCTGAGTACCACTGCAAGAGGCAGCCAAATAAATAAAGAGGGTAAATCAATATTGAAAGGAATTCAACTTATAAGGTCTATGACATCCACAAAATATATTTTAAACAGATATTTCCCTGCATTTCTTAATCTTAAATATGTTCCAAATTCTCTTGCATTCTCCAAATATTTATAAAATAATAATAGCAATAATAATAATAAGTGGTAATAGCAGTAGTTTTCTTTCTTGACTAATTGGAAGCCATTTGGGGGTATGTAAATTTGAGAACAAAAGAGCCTAGTTCTAAACACACCCCACTGACTCCCAGTGACAACACCTACCATGTAGCATTCTTAAGACTTAGTCCAGTTTCAAAGTACTGCTATTCAATGATTTCAACAATGATATCTGAAAATCGTTTATACACACACACACACACACACACACACACACATACATATAGACAGCCTTTTTTGAGACAGAGTTCAGCTATGCAGTTCAGGTTGGCCTTGAACTCACTTTCTAGGTCCAGGCTGCCCTTGAACTTGCAGTGATCCTCCTGCCTCAGCTTCCTGAGTACTGGGATTATAGGCCTATACCACCATGTCTGGCCACTTCTATATTTTACAACTGTGATTCAAATTTATTTCCTGTAACTTTAAATTTATAGTTCAAGTCAACCTGTAGTACAATTGCACAGCAAAATTTTTCTCAGCATAGTGTTGAGAGATGACTAAATAGAAGAAATTACTCCTTAAACTGACAGTAGAAGATGCTGAAATATTTTGCATCCCAGAAGAGCACATCTTTCTTAATCCTCAGTTCTGACACTAACAACTATTTTGGGCTAATTGATGACTTGTGGTTTTTTTTTCTGACTTTGGTTTTAAAAGCCTTGATCTTTACAGATGTTAGTTGGCATTGCCAAAGTACTTCATAAGCCATTACGAGAACCAGTTTGTATGTTTCTGACAAAAGTGACCATAAATTTTTAACACACACACACACCCTACAGTAGCCATAGCCCTCCATATGGTAAACATAACACAGACCTCTGCCTGAACTTAAAGTCTTAGGACGGGAAGAACAAACATCTTAGCAGTAACCTAATTTGACCAAAGGCCAAGAGGCAGATGTAACACTGAATAGCTTTCCAGATGCGAGATCCAAAAGAATAAATAGCCCCTCCTACAATGCCCTGGCATGAGGTAAACCCCTTCACCCCACGATATTTGATCCAAATAGAGGAAAATGGGATGCCATGACCAGTACTGAGTTTCTACCAAGTAGGCAATAACAAATAAAATTACAAAGAATTTCATTATAAAAAATGTGCATATATATTGTACATAATTCACTTTCTTATAGACTTTCATACTTAGTAATGAAAAATGAAATCAAAAAGTCAAAAGCACTTCATTATTAAATATTAATAATGAGAATCTAGATGTGAAGCTGCAGCAATGGAAAAGTATGCACAGATAGTTAAGTAGTGCCTTCTGCCTTTTATTTACATCTCCAGCATTGACTTCCAGGGTACGCTAGAAGTTAATTCAGTATGTAATATAGTCTAGTATTAAACAAAAGCATAATACCGCATTTAATATGCTTTCTTTTGTTGGCAGTAAGTGCTTGAGTTAGTAAAACATTGCATATTATATATATATATATATATATATATATATATATATATATATATATATTATAAAATTTAATATGACCCAAGGCATGTAAATATTAAATGTAAAATGTATTATTATCAGCTTTGAACATTTAACCAACTTCTAAAACTACTCAGCGACTTCCTTGCGACCTCAGACGAGTGCACTTTCCTTGTTATCAGGAGCACACTGAGCTAGGACATTTGGGTTTGTTTACTCTTTGAAAATAGTAACCTCACCTTTTTGACTTTTAAAACCTTCAAGCAATAAATTTCTTCTAGCTAGAATCAAAGGTTTATTGCATGTTTTTGAACCATCTGGATGAGTTAAGGGTAAAGGAATCTAAAATGTATGTATTCATTTTTATTCAGAATACCCATGGGTTTAAAAACCAATTGAAAATTATTTGGCACGAACATAGAGAAACTTGGCAGAAAATATTTTCCCAAACCCAACGCTTTTGACAAAGTCCAAATTCAGTAAAAAAAAGTATCGTCCATATTTTTGAGAATGAATTGGCAAAATAATCAAATAATAATTAAAGAAAATGTGGTCAAACTGAATTTAAAATACAGTAGTTAAATATATTTTATCAAATGAAATGTAGCTTATGGACAAGCTAATGTGTCTTTTTCTACAAGAATAGACCTTTACCTTTTCAGAGCATAATCTTCTACCATCTACATACATCTAAAGAATTTTCATGTGTTTCTATGAGTAAATTTTTCTTCCTATTATAGTTATATGACTGTGTTGTAGGACCTAAAAAGTTATCTTTGATTCTAATAAGAATGTGACATGGGTACCAACACACACACACACACACACACACACACACACACACACACTCAGAGAAAAAGAAGTGTCTTTATCCCCAAACCCCAAAAATGTAAAATCTAGTCTCTGGATTTATTCCTTTGTCTTTGCATTCTAATTACAGCAGCTGCTAAAAATTTTAATTTTTTTCCATCCAGTAAAGGTTGGCAGATAAAATGGAGGTTGCACATCTAAATTTGAACCTTTATTGGAGGTTCAATGCATATGTGGGTCTCATGTTCGTTCAATGTAGTCCCAAGCTCTTAGGTACTATGAGAACAGAATACCCTTCTCTCCAAGTATGTAAATGACCCTTCATACATGTGCAAAATGAAACACAGGTTAATATCTAAGTTATGTCCCCATCTATAAATGATCTTTAGCTGAAAGCAACCAATGAGGCTTACTGAGTTTAAAGAAGTTTTGTGATTGAGATACACTGTGAAGTATCTATGTCATAAGGTTTTTCTATATCAAAGAGGTATCAAAGATCTTTTTAGGGAAGAAGAAAGTTGTTGAAAGCTTAGAGGAAGGAATGAGGTCATATGCTGGTGCTGAATGCTAAAACTTATGCATATACAATATCAATGTTTGCTTTTAATAATTTGTGAAAGTTTTAGCTTTAACTCAAAAACATAAACACTCCAAAATGCTTATAATATTTGATTCTGAGCAATATTCATCCAGAACTGGATTTCAAACAAGTAAGAATATGCATTAGGTCTATAATCAGTATTTTGCTGTACCTAGTTTACGATTTTAAGGCTACCTATTTTATAAGGCTCAGTAAATATTCACAGAATGAATTAAGGAGAGAAAGAAGAAAAGTGGTAAGGAGATAAGTATGGAGGCAAGAAAAAAGGAAGGATTAGTTCCTCAAGGTAAGTATTTTAAGAGAGCTAAAATTCTATTATCTTAATTTATATACTTATTTATATTTTCAAGGAATGAAATGCTAGTAGAATTTCAAATATGCCAATGTCCACAAACAGGAGTTCTGCTACCCTTTTCATCCACTTAATTTGGAGAATGCCATTTAAAATAGGAACAATGCAGGCATGTAAAAAGTAGCTTCCAAATTTCCAGGAAGGAATTCTCTTAAAATCAATCAGCACTGTTTGCTGAGTGTGGTGGCACGTGGCTCTAGACCTAGCCCTGAGGAGGCTGAGACAGGAGGATCACCACAAGTTCAAGGCCATCCTGGATAACAGGGTGAGTTTAAGGCCGTTTTAACTACATAACAATATCCAATCTCAAAAAAAAATAACATTTTATCAAAACCCCAAATTAATTCATAAACAAGTGCACCTACTCTAGTTATGATGAATTTATTAGGACTGCACTTTCTAGGTGTTCAAAACATGAGAACTACCCGGTAAAGGTGTACTTACTGAAGGTTCCTGAAGTGTGGCTGGACCCGTGTTCCCTTTCTAACACAGCTTGTTGTGTTGTGCTGGGGTCAACACTCAGTCTAAAAGCCACTGTTGTAGCTGATGAGATGCATTTCATTTTCAATCAGTGAATTTTTCTATTAGAATAAAAAACATCTGAAATTGTGCCTTGCTTTGTTGCTTTTCAATCTCAAAATCATTATCTGACTGTATAAATATGTGTTTACAGGTTAATGCTTCCTTCTTTGTACTCTTGATTTCTATCAAATATTAGTGATTCTTTTCAGGATGGATCCTCCTTGGATAAAGCCAAGAGATGTACCAAGAATGCCCTTGAGACTGGCTTACCATATGGATTTTTAGTAAATAGAGAAGGAGACTTGTAGGAAATGAGATCTGAAAGGCTGGAAAGCTTGGCAGAATCAAAAGTACCCTGGCCAACTTTTCTGGATACAGATATTGACTAATTTTGACCTACTAAAAAAGTCTGATAAGAGCCCTTCATAAGAACTTATCAGGTGGATAACATGTTCTATAATATTGTTCTATAATATTGTAAAATAACATGTTCTACAATATTGGACCCTAAAATTCTGTGAAAGAAAAGTCCTCAATCTTCTTTACTGATGAAGCAAATGCTGACCTAGAGCTAAATTCATGTTATATAGACTAAAAATTACATGGACTGGTTTTAATCTGAGGTTAATAATTTTATAGTATTTATAAGACATCATATATTTGCTAAAGTCAATAAAAATGTATATAGAATAAACTTATAAAACCCATTGCAATCTCATCATTAATAAAATATGATGCATCTTTACATTTTGTTCTAGGTGTTAATAAATTGAAACATTATTTGCATATTAATAAAAATTGTCTTCTTAAAAACTAATCCATATATCTTATTTTATATCCAGTTGAATATTTCCTGAGCTTTAACAATAAAAAGAAATTAAAATAAATTTGAAGTTTCATTTATTTTTTAAGAAAGGATTTTAATAACTAAATGTCTCTTCAAGTGAAGAAAAAATATTGTGATAGAGTAAAAACCTCATAAAGCTATGAGATTTTTCTCCAATTTCAATTTTGTACCATAAAAATAACTCAATTAAAAGGATGATAAAATCAGTATTATATTTTTCTCTCATTTTTTCATCTTCCCTGTGTTAAGATTGTAATTTATAACCAGGTTATAAAAATTTAACATTTGCATTATATTCTATAAACTTGTTTAAGATTGATTTCCTAAGTGAAGGATTTAATAACTATCATTTATTTTTCATTAATTATCATTCATTTTCAGTATTTTGCACTTTTTATTTACTTTATTATCATTTGTGTACTACAACTATTCATGCTCTGTTACTAATTTTTAAATGTGGGTCCACTCCTGGGTAGGTGGACCAGAGCAGTAAGCACATTTTGCAACTTATGGCTATTATTTTGTCCTGTGCTCTTTTATAACTGGTAATAATTGCCTACCTCCTTTATAATTATAAAGCATCTCAAGATGTGGATATGAATATAATGCATTTTTGAATAAATTCTCCTTGAACTTTTGTAAACATCATTCCATTTTCTTTGGATATTTAATCGAGTTGTGGAAAGTGTGGAACAAATCTGATTTCCTCTCCTACACTCACTCATTCTTCTGCCTGTGCACATGAAAAACCCTTCAGTTTTCTTTGAAATATGACACTAAACTAGAAGAGGTCTCTGTGTGTAGCATTTTGTATCAATTTTACATAGAATATACTGTGACCTTTTCCATCTTCGAAATCATTCCTTCATCTCACGGCAATCTTTTCCCTCATATATCTGCGAACACATTTTAGTTCCATTTGGTGAATATCTGATGGTGGAAATAGCCCTTATACTTGTGATATATTCTTTCTGGCTTTTATATCTTCTTATTATTTGTAATATATTTGCCTTTTTTCACTTCTACATTCTAAATCGTGCCATGCCTTTCTTTCGGAGCAGTTGTTTGTGTAATAGCCCAACTAAGAAATAAAAATTCAATCCAATTAATCAAAGGTGAAGGAGTTTTATTGCCAAGCCTGGCGACGCAGCCTCCAGTAACCGGTCTGGGGACTCCGTGCCTCACAACTAAAGGAGTTTACTTTTATAGAGGAGCAACGCAGCCGATTGGTGGGTAGGCTGATAAGAACACGGGGAGTGAGCTGGTTGGTCATTTAGGGCGGCAAGTGAAGTGTCATTTCGGGGAAAAGGAAACTTTTGTAAGAAACAGAAACTTACTCCAGAAACAGAAACTTATCTTGTGATAAGAACAAGGACTTAAATCTAAAATGGTGCATACAGAACAAGATGATGGCGCCGGTGGTTAGTGGATGATCTGAGTATTACATTCCCCTCTGATGTTGTGACTTGAGCCAAATCTTTGGCTCATTTAGTGGGAAGGAGCTCATATTGAGTCCTTAGGACCATTAATCTAGTGCTCTGCATCTGCTCAGAAATAAAGATGCGTAAGTGGTTTATGATACAAGGTCCTATAGTGGCAACTAAAAGGAGCATACATAATGGTCCTAACAAGGGAAGGAGATAGGGGAGTATGCCGTTCCATGCACTCCAGAGGGGATTATCATATAATTGTCTTCTTCTTTTGATTAGGTCATCCTGCAGATTTTTGATTTTATCTCTGACAATGCCAGACTTATTTGCATAAAAGCAGCATCTCTCCTGTAGTGCCAGACAAATGCCTCCCTGGTCTGTAGTAAGCAAGTCTAGTCCTCTCCTGTTTTGTAATACTACCTCAGCTAAGGAATCTATTTGGTCTTGGAGATCTTGGATTGTACTAGGTAAGGCTTGAACATCATCTATTAGCTGGTTTGATAACTTAACGTAAGAGTGAACAGACATGCCTAATCCTGCAGAGCCAGCTAAGGTACCCATAAATCCTAATCCAACTACCAAAGGAATCAATGTGATGGCCCTCTTCCTTCGGCCTGAGGTAATCTCGAGGCTGGGGACAGGGACTGGTGCATCACCAGGTATTATGGCTATGTCAGGTAGCAGCACCACTGGAGCGCAGACCCCTGACCAGTTAGCTGGTAGGGAGGTGTAGGCTAAATTTCCTCCACAAACAAATACCTTTCCTTCGCCTAAACAAGCTGGAGAGAGTTGGCTCCCATCGGTGCAGTTTGTGGATTGTACAGTTGCAGAATGAGAGTGCTCCGAAATCTAGTATACCATCTGATTCATTAAGAAGGGTTTGTTTTGCCTGGATGCATGTTATTTTCTCTTCAAAATGGATAGGCTGTACTCTTAGAGGTATGTTTAGTGTACAGTTGAAGCTTTGTGTCACAGTTAGGTTAGCAGGAAGGGCCAAGGGTCTTTGGGTTCCTTGAGCTAAACACAGCCAACAGTCCTCAGCTAGATTAGGATTGGACAAATTTAGAGCTTGATGGGTGACTCGAAGTAAGTCTTGGGTTTGAGGGTCTAAACTTACTTCCTTAGGTCTAGGCAAAACTAGCAGATGGTAGAGAATCTTAGGTGTAAGTTCCTCAATCCGTTTTTTAATTTGTTGTTCTCTGGCTATGTCTTGGGGGCCCCCTCCATCTGATACATGGAGGGGTGCTGTTTTATTCCAACAAGCATGTTGACCTGGGGTACCTCTACAGCCAGCAATAGCATATTTGGTGGTTGCTCCCAGAGTAGAGGTACTTGTTCCCCAATCCCTTCCAAAGGTGCCCTGGTGGGTGTAAAGAACTGCTGTGAAGTAAGTTTTGTCACCTATTGAGCACTCTTGTACCTCATCATAACAGCTTGAGTGCATGGTTCCCTGGAACATGGAACATGGGCATTGGGTTTTTGCAATAAATTTCATCTGAGGCTTATTAGTACATATCCAACTCTGAGAAACCCCTGTGAGTCCTGACAGCCATTTAAGGTAAGCCATTTTGTTTCCACAGTCTACACTCTGGGTATATGAGCCAGTGAATTGACCTGAGGACAGAGTGCCCCCTTTGCAGTTGCAAGGGTTTCCATAAGCTATTTTTAAGGCATCTCTAGGGTTACCCAGTGGCCCGAAGCCTCCCCGGGTCTGTAACAACAGACCCAATAGAATGGTTACAACAAAAGGATTCATTATGAGAGGGGCCTAAGTATTAATTTTAGTCAGTTTTAGTTTTAAGGGGTTACCAGTCTGTTGTATAGTCCATTTATCTTGAGAGTCTTCCTCTGTGACATCCACTTGTTTGACGTGGGAGTGATGAATCCAGGCAGTCTTTCCAGCTACCTTGACTGTGGTTGGTGTGCTCAGCACCACTGTGTAGGGTCCTTCCCAGAGGGGCTCGAGTGATTCTCGATGATGCCGTCGAATCAGGACCAGCGTCCCGGGGTTGATGGATGAATGGAGAGGAGTTTCCTCAGAGGGAGCTGGGCTCTTTTGTCTAAACAGAGCTGGTGGATAGAAATCAATATGGGCTGCAGCACCTGTAAGGACTTAATAAGATCTTGGTTAGTAAGTTTAGCTATCTTGTCCTCTGAGAGCCCGGGAACTAAAGGAGGCAGACACCCATAGAGGGCCTCAAAGGGGGTAATTCCAGCAATGTAGGGAGTACAGCGGGCTCTTAGGAGCGCAAAGGGAAGGAGGCTTACCCAATTCTCGCCAGTTTGTAGAATCAATCTGGTCAGTGTCTCCTTTATGGTTCGATTCATTCTCTCTACTTGCCCAGAACTTTGTGGCCGATATGCACAATGTAGTTTCCAATTAACTTTTAGGAGCTGATCAAGTTTCTGGGTAATTTGAGCTATGAAAGCCAGGCCATTGTCAGACCCCATAGATAAGGGTAGGCCAAATCGTGGGACTATTTCATATAAGAGTTTTTTGACTACAACTAAAGCTGACTTGGATCTAGTAGGGAATGCTTCTACCCAGCCAGTGAAGGTATCAACCAATACCAATAAGTATCAATACCCCTGAAGGCCAGGTTTCTTCATTTCAGTAAAGTCAATTTCCCAATGTTCACCTGGACTTTTTCCTTTGAATCTGATAGTTTCCAAATCTTGACATTTCTTTGAGTTAACCTGTTGGCATTGCGAGCGAGCTAATGGAGGTGGCCATCTTGGTCAGATGGGGAATAAAAAATCTGCTTCTGAACAATTCGGCCAGTTTGGTTCACCCCAGATGAGTAGACTGGTGAGTCTGGTTAAGAAGCTCTCGTCCTAAGGCTTCGGGCAGTAACGCCCGCTTATCGGGTAGCTGGAACCATCCTCCAGGGAGGTTAGGTTCTGCCTTCAACTGAGAGGCCAAGTGACGGTCCTTTTGTGTGTAGACCGGTTCCGACAAAGTCTGAGGGATAAACAATAGCGCTGTTGTATCCTCAGAGGTCCCCTCTGATGTAGTAGCTATTTCTCGGGCTGCACAGTCAGCCAAATTGTTTCCCCAAATGATTGGATCATCCCCTTTTTGGTGAGCCTTACAATGGATGACAGCCACTTGCTGTGGTAGCCATACAGCTGTCAAAAGGTCTAGGATCTGGGGAGCATTTTTGATTTTTGATCCCGCTGAAGTTAAAAGACCTCTCTCCTGGTATATTGCCCCGTGGACATGGACAGTGGCAAAGGCATACCTGCTATCCGTGTAGATGTTTGCCCTCTTTCCAGTTGCTATCTTGAGGGCCTCAGTTAGGGCAATGAGCTCTGCACGTTGCGCTGAAGTTCCAGGATCTAGTCTTTTGGCCCAAAGTACCTCAGTCTCAGTGGTCACTGCTGCCCCCGCCACTCGTTTACCTCTGCAGATGAAACTACTCCCGTCAGTGAAATAGTTCAGAGCGTCGCTCAAAGGAAGATCAGACAAGTCAGCTCGAAGGTTCTGTTGTCTCTCAATGAGGTCAGTGCACTGATGGAGGGGGACTGTAGAGTCATTGTCAGGCATGAGAGTGGCAGGGTTTAAGGCTGAGGAGGTTTTGAACATTATTGAGTCTGGGTCTAGGAGCAGGGCTTGGTAATGTAGGATCCGGGCATTTGATAACCACTTTTCGGGTGGGGCCTTGATAAGAGTCTCTAGGCAGTGGGAGGTTACTATGGTGAGCCTTTGTCCAAACGTGAGCTTTTGGCTTCTTTCAAAAGCAAGGTCACCGCAGCTAGAATCCTGAGACAAGGAGGCCATCCCCCCTCCATGGGGTCAAGTTTCTTGGAGAGGTAAGCGATGGGTCGCTGCCAAGGTCCCAGCTCCTGTGTTAAAACCCCCTTTGTGACCCCTCGCAGCTCATCTACGTACAGGGTGAAGGGTTTTGTCACATTTGGGAGCCCCAGGGTGGGGGCCTGGGATAGCGCCTGTTTAAGTCAAAGGAAATCCTCATCACATTCATTAGTCCATTCCAGGGGTTTTTGAGTATCCCCTTTCAAAGAATCATACAGGGGTCTGGCCATCTCTGTGAAGTCTAAGATCCAGAGTCTACATTATCCCACTGCTCCCAAGAACTCACGGACCTGTCTTTTAGTCCTTGGTGTGGGGATTTGTAATACAGCCTGAATCCTCTGGTCAGACAGTGTCCTTTTACCTTCATGTAGTCTATAACCCAGATAGGTTACAGTCTGTTGGCACAATTGTGCCTTTTTAGCGGAGACTCTGTATCCAAGTTGACCTAGAGTCATCAGCAGTTGCTCGGAGGCCTCTAGGCATAGTTCATAAGTGGGGGAGGCTATTAGTAAGTCATCTACATATTGTAAGAGCATCACCTCTGGATGACATTCCCTAAATCCCATCAAGTCTCTTGCTAAAGCCTCATCAAAGAGAGTGGGGGCATTTTTAAATCCTTGTGGTAACTGAGTCCAGGTCAGCTGCTCTGTCACCCCTGACTCGGGATCCATCCACTCAAAAGCAAAAATAGGTTGACTTACCGGAGCGATCAGCAAGGTGAAGAAAGCGTCCTTCAGATCCAGCACTGAGTACCAGGTATATTTTGGGCTGAGTAGGTTCAGCAGGGTGTAGGGATTAGGAACGGTGGGATGCAAGGTCACCACTCGTCTGTTTACCTCCCGTAGATCTTGTACAGGCTGATAACCTGACGTACCTGGCTTTTGCACTGGAAGCAAAGGCGTATTCCAAGGGGAAACACATGGCACTAATATACCATTTTCTTTTAGCCTTTGGATATGGACCAGGATACCCTTTCAAGCGGGGAGGCTGATGGGGTATTGACGCAGCCTGACAGGAATAGCCTGAGGTAACAGTTCTATAACCAAGGATACTTGGTTTATTGCCAGTCCCGGAGGATTGTTTTCAGCCCAGACCTCAGGGATTGCTTTTTGCCACTTAGCTAGTAGCTCTCCATTAATTGGAGCTGGCATCTTGTCTTCCATTAAAAAATATCCTTTGCCCTCTGGGTAGAGGGCCATCACCCGGATTGCCCTTGACATGGGCGGATCTGTGCCCAATTTTAATTTGGGCTTATCTGCCTGAAAATCAATTTGCACTTTTAGTTTGTGGAGTAGGTCTCTTCCCAGAAGTGGATCCGGGCACTCAGGGACCCACAAGAATTCATGGTGGGTTACCTTGTGACCCGCATGAGCTATACTAGCAACCATTTTTGGGTAGGTCTTTCACCCCCCTGTAGCTCCAATTACATTTACTTTATCTTCTGAAAGTTTACCCAGGGGAGAAGTCAGAACCGAATACGTGGCTCCCATATCCACTAGGAAGTCCACAGGTTGCCCCCCCACTTGGAGAGTTATCTGGGGCTCAGGGGGTGGCGGCGAGCCCTGACATCCTCAATTTTGGGACATTAATGTCTTAGCATCACGCTCTAATTTGTTTTTCAGTTTTGGGCAGTCCTTGCGCCAATGGCCTGTTTCCTTACAGTAAGCGCACTGATTTTTATCTAAAGAGGGATGTTGACTCTTAGTTTCACTTTTTGGTTTTCTTTCGCCCTTCCTGGTTTCTCTTTCACAGAGTAATTCAAGGACTTTAGTCATCTTTTTTTTAGTTGCTTCCTGTAGGTTCTCACGATTTTCAAAGACTTTAAGGGCAATCTCAATCAGCTGGGAGAGACATTCCCTCGAATCCCTCTAATTTCTGTAATTTGCGCCTGATGTCAGGGGCCGACTGTGACACAAAGGCGATGTTAATCGCCCTAGGATTCTCTGGGGCCATCGGATCAATGGGAGTATATAACTGATAAGCCTCCAAGAGGCGCTCAAGGAACGCAGCTGGCGATTCCTCTGCCAATTGCCTTACCTCAGTCACCCTTGACAGATTTGTAGGCTTCTTAGCTGCTGCTCGAATGGCATCGAGAAGCCTCTGGCGATATTGTCCTAAAGCCTCCTTACCTCTATCAGTATTGGGGTCCCATTCCGGGTGTGAGGAGGGGAAAACATGTTCTATTCTCTGGAAGTCGGCTGTAGGAGTGCCTCAGGGTCTCGGATGCCTTTCTTTCCTTGAGCGAGGATGCAGAAGCGCTCCTCTGCTGTAAAAAGGACTCGAAGTATCAGCTGACAGTCTCCCCAGGTGGGATGGTGAGTGACAAAAATAGACTCAAGCAAATTTATAAGGCTATCAGGGTCATTTGAAAAAGGAGGGTTCTGACTTTTCCAGTTATACAGATCAGAAGTGGAAAAGGGAGCACAGACAAACATTGAGCCTCCACCGTGTGTTGGCATTTCTCAAAGAGGACAGAGGGGAACGGCTTCAGAGGGAGGCCTAGGTTGAAGTTCTGCACGGTGGTGACCGCGTGTGCGGATCGGACTAGGGGGAGAAGAGGGGGAGGAAGTGGGGGAGGGGGAAACGAAGGAAGTGGAGTCAGGGAGCGGGGTTGGAGAAAACGAGTGGGCCAGGTATGGGGGAGGCGGCAAAGGAGGCAAATACTCATGGAGAAGGGGATCTTCTTCTGACACGAGGATCGATGGAGGAGCCATGGGCTTCTGGTTTGGTTGCGCTTTCAGTTTGAGCGCCGCTATGAGTTCCCCTCTCGGAGGTTTAATCCAAGGAGGGGAATCATAGATAATATCTATCCAAATCTGAATGTAAACAATTTGAACAGGGTGGGATGGGGGTCCAAAGACATATCAGCGAATCGCTTGTGCCGTGGTCATATCAAAGGACCCGATTGGGGGCCAGACCCCTTTCGTCCCTGCAGGCCATTCCTGTGTAACAAAGATCATTAGTCTCCCTTTGTAAACATTCTCCTGGTAGCTTGCCGCTCATCTTTTAATTCCTTGAAATGGTTGAGGACCAAGGCTAGGGGAGTGGGCGGTTCCTTTGTTCCAGTCTGTCCCATGATTTCCTAGGAGCAAGGTCTTGAGCGATGGGAAGGTTAGAAACAGTTAACAAAAACACAAGACACAAATGTGGACACACAGACACAAATTAGACACACAACAGACTGCAGTCTCAAGAGAGGAAAAAGTAACTCCTCACCCAAAAGTTTTTGGTTGCAAGATTTTTAACCAGAGGGCTCCAAAGACAAACGGAGATAGTCAAGACAGCAAGGCAAAACAAAAATACAAAGCAAAGTGGGCCATTAGCCCAAACAAATTGTTCTGTCCTTGCTTGTCAGACTCAGCTCCCAAATCGAGGGCGTCCCCTCTATAAGTTATACCTAGGTATGGCATGCCATCAAAAACCCTCTGTAAGAAGTAAAATTTTACTCACGGTGGTAGGGGTCCAGATGGCCAATTTGGGTCGGTGGGGCTAAGCCTCCATCCCGGGCGAGCCCCCAAATGTAATAGCCCAACTAAGAAATAAAAATTCAATCCAATTAATCAAAGGTGAAGGAGTTTTATTGCCAAGCCTGGCGACGCAGCCTCCAGTAACCGGTCTGGGGACTCCGTGCCTCACAACTAAAGGAGTTTACTTTTATAGAGGAGCAACGCAGCCGATTGGTGGGTAGGCTGATAAGAACACGGGGAGTGAGCTGGTTGGTCATTTAGGGCGGCAAGTGAAGCATCATTTTGGGGAAAAGGAAACTTTTGTAAGAAACAGAAACTTACTCCAGAAACAGAAACTTATCTTGTGACAAGAACAAGGACTTAAATCTAAAATGGCACATACAGAACAAGATGACGGCACGGGTGGTTAGTGGATGATCTGAGTATTACAGTTTGACATTTGTCCCTATCTGTTTCAATACTCTCTCCCAAATGATTTCTTTATTGAACGTATTATATCATATGTTTCTATAGATTAGAAATAGTACTTTCTATTTTCTCCCAGTGTGGATTCTTTTTGGGTTCTGACCTAGATCCCCGAACTTCCAAACGAGTATATAGCAGAAGTTAAATAAGAAGACACAGATAGTATGATTTTAGGGGCTCCATCCAGGAAGATCAAAACCCTTTAGTTGAGCTCCTGACCGAGGGCTAAGACCAAGTGTTCTCTGGATTAGCCCACTTTATTAGGCCCAAGGACAAAAGGTGAGAAAACTAAGAAAAGCGCAGGAAATAAGCAGGACTTCAGGAGTCCCTCAAGGACTTCTCCAAGTGGTAAATTATGCCAATTTAGGAGAACCATCTTAGCTCCAAGATAACATTCAAGGTAGGGTTGAGACTATAGGAGTGAACTTCCTTGAACTGCTGTCTCCATTTACTTAATTAGTGGAGGAGCCAAGGTGTCTTCAGCTGTGGCCTTATCTTGCCCTTTGAGGTATCTTTGGCCTCATTAGTTACTAAAACCTCAGCCAAGATCAGTGATTCATAGAGGTTCCCTTACTATGAATCAGCTCCTGTCGCCAGGCAAGGGGCCGAGGCCTAGGACAGACTCACAGATAAACATGGAAAGCCAATTAGTAAAATTTAAATCCTGCTCAGAGCTACTTCTTAGTGGTCTCCAACAGATTCTTACTCTACTGAAGTTTGTAAGTTCCTCTAAGATGGGAGGTGCTGTTAGTTTTTGTTTTTTGTTCTTTTTAATAAACTAATATGATTTTTTTGGTCTTTTGCTACTCATAGTTTCTTCTTTTGATCTTTTATAATGCCTTTTTAGTTGTAATGCAATTATGACAACAAGAAAATTGTCTTAACTACTGTTAGGGAATTTGAAATATTTACCAGCTAGATTTGTTTAAAATTATCTCAAGTAAGATTTCACATTAACAGGTGAGGGTATCCTGTGCCTAAGAGGTAGGGAGATAAACTGTAGCTCCATACTACAACTACTTTTATCATGAATTTATTGAAAATATGTGGACCTGGTGGGTTTTATGAACTCTACCAAGATCTTCAAATTCCATCCTTTAAGTCTTCCATTCACGCTCTTTGTGTCTCTACCTCTGTCTCTCTGTTTTTGTTATTTACCTAAATATTCATGGTTCTCAGATTCTGACATATTTACACTAGTCATAGGATTTGGGAGATCATATTTCTCTCTGCTGCTCTATATTGGGGCAACATAGTTAAACATTCCATCAAAAAATTCCAGAATGGTGTGATCATATGAGCTTTTCTTTGGCTTTAGTGCTTTAGAGTTGATGGCATGGATTTGAAGCCCTTTTCCTATTTGATTTCAATTGGTAAAGTTTTGTATATATTTGTGTGTGTGTGTGTGTGTGTGTTTCATTTGGTATCATCATTAAAATATAACCTAATTTCACTCTACCAGTGTAATTATATTTCCTAAATGGTATAAAATTTTTAGGTTAGTTTCTATGTGTTAAAAATAGATTTTTAAAGTCCATGACTAGTGAAATCAAAATTTACAAAAACAATTTCATGCTATAAATTTTTTTTTCAAATTTTATTGCTGCTCAAAATGTCAACATATGTGGACTATTTATTTAGTTATTTTGTGGTCACTGTGATGCAATACCTGATACCCACAACTTAAAGAAAGAAAGGTTTATTTTGGCTCACAGCATGTAGAGCTTGCAGTCCATAGTTGGCTGGCACCAAGGCAGTGCTGCCTGGCAGAGGGACATGGCGAGGAAAGAGCTCAAGTATGGCAAGAAGGAAGCAGAAAGAGTGATTACGGAGAAGGGCAGGAGATAGACCCACCCCAGCCACACCCCATAAGCCAACTCCTCTGCCCACCTCTCAACATCACAGTTAGCTATAAACTCAGGGTGGACTAATCTACTGATGTACTCTACTACACGATGATCCTGTCACCTCCCCAAACCTGCACCTTTGAGCACACTAGTTTTTTAGGGGACATGTAGATATAAACCATAACATTACTTCACCACAGATTCTTTGATTTTTGGAAAGCTAATACTTTCCAAGTCCAGGACATTGTTCCGTTCTATCACTCCATTTTACAATTTGAATTATGACTTTTGATGTGAATGTATGCGTTAAGCATTGGGTCTTCATTAATTTAACAACTTCAACATTATAGTCACTGTGAAGACTGCATTTATATGACTGTAAGTTGTGTGAGTGTAAATTCCAACTTCATTGTGATCCAGAGTAACACTTAAGCTAATTATTTTTTTATTTCATTGAAACGGAAACACCCCTTCAAAAGCTTGTATAGGCCTTTCAAATATTACAGAGAATATGAATATCAGTGATTTTTTTTAAATTCTCTGTATGTCAAAAGCTATGTAAGTGAAGGTACCAAGATACTTGATTAACAGCTAATATGCATAGAAATAGCTGGACCTTGTGTGCCAGTGACTTCATTGTTTTGACTTGAGAGTATGTGCTAGTTACAAGTCAAGGGCTGCTAAGAAAACAAATAAAAATAAAAAACAACAGCTATAACCTGAAACTCACACCCACATGGCAGTCAAAGACATTCATATCCTGAAGCATATTCTAAGGCATTTCAATTTACAACTTACGTACTTTCTTTTTAAAGTCTGAGTTTTCTTTAAATTTGTTATCTGGTGTTTTCATCTGAAGATCTGTTTAATCCGCAGCATCTTTGTTCTGCGAGAGGAAAATAAAATCCCATTGCACCAGTGTCATTTTTGATGTAGATCTTTAGGAGGAAAAAAGGAAGCGTCAAGGATGAAATTATGCTGCTGTTGAGCCTCTAATTTTTCTATGAATGAATTGTAAAGTAAGCACAGGATGAGGGGACAGTGCCATATGCTCTTTTTCCGGAGGAGTGTGTCTTAACAATGGATCAGAAGTCACCTTTAAATGCTGACTACAAAGAAACCTCTAGTTGCTTATTCTGCAAAGGCAGTTTTTGCTTTCTTTTTGCTGAGCTGCCAAAAGGAGGGTATCTACAAATAATTATTTCTGCCAGTTGAGTAATTAATGATGGCCTTTCCAAATGACAATTTCATTGGATGGCTTTAGGCAAGATGAATTAGGTTTTTATTACATGGTATTTTAGTGTTCAAAGTCTCCATAAATACCCCATGAAGTTGTTCATGCTAAATTAGGGAAATCAGTGTTTTTAATTTTCATGTCTACAAGAAATGTATGGTGAATAAAAGTATCTTTGTATCAAATCAACAAGTTGATATATCCATCAACTTGCTTTGCTGTTGCCCACAAGTATTACAGAATATAAACTGGTAAATATTTATACTTATGCATAAACTTGGTTTTCAAATCATTTTATGTATCATGGCTCTTCTAGGGACTCATTCTTATTTTTACTGCTTCCCCTGTCCCATCAGATTTGTGTTAGCAATAAAAATTATAAGCCTTTTACTTCTCTGCACTTTACCTTAGCTATGTCTCTGCTGCTGCTGCTCATCTCCATTCACTTCAGAAGGCAGGTGAAAACCAATTAGCAGTGAAGTCAGTAAGTGTTCTTAATGGGGAATGAGATGCAGTACCTACGTGAAATAATAACCTTAAAAAATCTTTGGCGACTTTATCTAAACATGTACCAAGTTTTAGAAATCAGCTTCTGCTTTTTTTTCTTATCAGATCCCTGCCCTAGGAGCCGGCTTCCTATCTGCTGATTTGGGGATGTCTTCATGGTGGAGTCCTGTGGGGTCAGCACTGGGCACTGCCTGCCCTTCTAGTGATCTCTGTGAGCCCCACGACTCCAAAGTTGCGTATATGTGTTGACAACTCCAATGTTCATAACTGAAAGCCACAACATTATTCAACCTCCACTCTTAATATATTTCACAGGATTCTTAACATTTCCACTTTATTTTACACAAATTCTTTTTAAAAAAGCTTAAAATGTCTAACAAAAAATTATTTCATTTCAGATATCTGCACAACTTGATAATTTTTACATTTCAGATAATGGCAAATAATAATTATGATAGCTTAAAAATCAAAATGTCAGAATCTTAATTTGGTGTATTTTTAAAATTAATTTTATTGGTACTCTTTTGATGCACATAATGATCGCACTCATTACAGGGAATTTGCACCTGTGCGTGGTAGAACTTGCATTTCCTCCTCTCTTTCCTTCAACCCTTATTCCTGTCCTTATTTACAAAAGCCTTGTTTGCATTGTTTCCTTGTTTTCTCCTTCCTCCCTTTTCCCTTCCTTCCCTTGTCGCTCCCCTCTGCCTGGTTCCCTTTCCCGTTGGAACATTTTCCTCCCAGCTCCCAGTGCCTCTCACATCACCTACCCTGTCTGTGGAACGAGTGCCAGCTCTATCTTCGAAATACATGTGAAATGCAGCCAATTTTTAACTACAAACATTTCTATGACCCACCATAATATTTCACCTGCACTACAATAATTCTTTCATTATTAGAAAATTTCTTTCTTCTCATGCCTTCGCAGCTATAATCCGTGTTCAGTGCGGCAGCCAGAAAATGATCTATTTGAAATGGAGGCCAAGTACGGTCAATCCTGTACTTAACACCTTAATGGTTCAACATCTTACCCTGTATAAGTGATTACAGTCCAATTTAATCAACTCTCTTTCATAACCACTTTGCTTACATCTTCTATACCCTCACATAGTTTTTATCTGATTCAATTTTTGTTTTTTGTTAGGCCCAAAATAAAGTTCTCCCCTTGCTCCATCTCCTTTACTAGGAGTGCTGCCCTCTCAGATGTCCTTTAGATTGTCTCACTCCGTGGCATCTTTTATTCCTTTTTGATCATCTGTTCACATCTTTTGTGACCTCCCAAAGGAAAATGGCATTTTCTTCCTATCTTGGCTTATAACAGTACTGTTATTTACTCTGATCATTTTTTTCTTTTTATGAACTTTGAGACATATAACACATTGCTTGCTCTTTAAAATTTAATATGTGGTTTTTACTTAGCCTGCTATAATGTAAGCTCCTTCAGGGCAATGAAACCTGCTTGTTTTGGTTACTGAGCAATAACAGTAGTTTTTTTTTACCTATCAGCAGATTCTCTATGTAGGTCATTCCGATCCGCTGTATTTCTTCCTGCCGTCTGAAAACGAGCCTTCCTGCAGGTGCACATTCCATTGACCCAGCTGATGGTACTAATTATCACCTGGGAGCCTTTGCCTCACTAAACTATTTCTAATAACTCACTTACCTCGGACTTCTATTCTGACATGTAACACATCCCAGTGTTATAAAGAATAGTGGGGAACTTTGCATGTCTAGCATTGTTTATTAAATCCTTATGTTTCTTAATGTTGGAACATTCTCTTGATCACATTCTCTGTTTTCAATATGTAGCTCAATTTTATGCTAATTTCTAGTTTAGAATTTTACAGTACTACTCATATGCATACCTATATCCATAATTTTTGTATTTTTGTTAGAAATGTGTTAACTGTTTTTTAAACAATGATAAAAATTAATGAACCCTGCCTGGTTATCCAAACAATAAGATATTTAACAAAATGAGTAGCAGTTACAAAACTGCATTTTATTGAAATGCAGTACTTAAACCAAGTTTTATTTTCCCCTGAAAACGTGTAATTTGAAAGCATACTTCAGAGTTTTTCACAGTGATTCCTGGGAGATAAAATTTCTTTATATTTGGAAATATTGGAAGACTAAGAATGCACTAATTTAGTTTTTAAATTCTAAAATTTATTCTCACTATTTATTAGAAAGTAGCATTAATCTCTTCTAAAATGAAAGGCTATGGAATTCTGTCACTGTGTTATGAACTAAATAATTAATTGTGTTTGGACTTGGCCTGTGTCCATCTCCAAGGGCCTTAAAGCAGGAGATCCACTGTTACAGAGTGATAGGCTTCCGTTTCTTCTTGGCTGACATAGTCACTGGATGTCACTTGCAAGCATGACAAATCCAATCAGTAATGGTAGCTCGCATAAAGTCTGAACAAAGGAAAGGCAGGTTGCACATGCATGGACATTTTCCGTTGCTAATAATAATTCCATCTTTTCAACTTCCCCCAGAAATCTGGCTCTCCTTAGCAAAATCATGGTTGAAAGATGAAGTAATGCAATTTTAAGATAGAAAAAATAACAACCAAAAATGAGCTAATGAGAGTGGTTTTTAACTTTTACTTACTTGCATTGGAAAATGGCTCAATGAGGTAGAAAAAGAAAGTTGAATTCATTCTGTCGTGAAGGACATGGATTTGGGAGGAGTGGCTTACCCAGCATTGCTGAGACAGTAATGCATAGACTTATAATATAGACCCAGTCCACAAGTTCTTGGGCTTTAAACCTGAGTCTCTCATCCCTGTCACAAAATTAGAAAACTAGATTGTTTGATTTCTTATTTCCCTGTGTAAAAACAGAAAACAGAAAAATAAATAGTCAAAATAATAAAATATGCTCCTCCCTTTGTAATCAGAGAGAGATGAAATGAGCCATGGTTTAAATGGATAGGGAACTACTGATAGGTGACAAAAAAAAAGAAGAAAGAAAGAAATTTGTCATGTTCATAGGACCCAAATTTCCCATCTTTTTCAGACACAGCTGTTTGTACCACATAATGTTATTCAGTAATAATTCCTTTGAATTTAAACATAGTTGAATAAAAAGTTACCAATTCCACCCTTCTTTCTGGAAATGTATTAAATCTCAATGGTAGAGACTTTCTAAGGAAAAATGAAAAAAGTATATTCAATAATTTCTGAATGAAAAAGGCTAACGTTTTTAGTATGTTACTCAGGCAGAGCTGAGCTGCTTAGTACCTTTTCCCATGGCATTATTTTTTCCCTTCTGAATAGACTAGCTAACATATAAATGTCCATCATGTTTAAAGGAAGCAAACAAACAAACAAAAAATCACTAAGTTCACAATGAAGTCATTGTTTTCGCTCTTCAAACAATACTAATCTCCCAGTGTTGCATTTTTATAAGCAACAAAATAAAACTGTAAAATCTTATACTTTAAAACTCATTATATTATCAATAAATAAGAAAAGTCGCTGGTGAATGATGTTAAGTACCAGTTCCAGCTCTGGTAACCAGGGTTATTTATTCCCGGTTGAATTTTCTTTCTAAATAATTGTAATTTTTTTTGCTAACATAGAAAGGGAAATATGTAATGCTTACATAATTACTATATACTGCTTTATGAGAAAGTTTACTGACAACCTTGGAAATATGATACCCCCAAACCACAAGTAATCATACAGATAACGCCAATAAAATTATTCTAAATTCCTTTTAGATTCCTTTTACTGGAATCCACCAGGTCTTGTCCAGAGAGAAAGGTACATGACACATAGCTAGGCCTTAACTAACTATGCTGAGCAGTGACATAGCACTGACATAGCACCTGGTCTCTCCCTCCTAAATGAAGAAGCAAAATCAATGAGACAGGCTGTTCTCCAAAACCCTATGGCATTAGATGTTCTCACAGCAGCATAGGAGATGCTTTTAAGTTGTAAAACCTAAATGTGCATACACTCTTGATCCTTTGGCCAATATCTCAGTAACTGTTCAAGATATTAGATGACAAATCAATGACATTTTAAATTCTAAACTTCCCTGACCCTTATCCTTATCCTACCTTATGGGAAGACATGACTAGCTCCTCTTGGTGGAAATCCTTGTTACCTGTACTCATAATTATCCTGTTGATTCTATTATTTGGCCCATGACTACTTAATTGTTTCTTTGGCTTTGTCTCCTTCAGACTTAAAGTTGTATACCTCCCAAATTGAAAATGCTTGGTGACTATTGGGGACCCTCTGTAGACTGCCAATCAGCAACTAAGATCCCCTTAAGCCTGAAGAGGCCAGATCAGTCACTATTCATAACTCCCTCGTGGCAGTTCAGGTTACTTCTTCAGAGAGGGGAATGTTACAGGCAGCTGAGTTAGTTAGAAATATTATAGGCAGTGAGGCAGGGCTGGGTCCTAAAAGGAGCAAGTGCAGAAAGGCTAGATACTTTGCAACCTTGGAGGAGACAGACACCTCCTACTGTAGGTCAGCCCTGAAGACAAAACAAATGCAACCACATTCTAAGTATAAATATCAGGGATTGATATTCTAAATAGGTATGGATCACCTTGAGGATCCATCCCAACCCCATACGGAAAGAGTCACTGCTTCTTAAGCATGCCTGCTTACTACTTGACTCACTTCCCCTTTTGTCCCTGATTTGGTCAATTTTACCTGATTAATCTTATTGATTGACTATACCGCTGTCCCACCTCATGCCTCTTGCCCTGGAAGTTCCCAGGTTTTCCCCATCTTGGACCCATCTTACTTCATAGTTTTGCTCTATTAAAGTCCCTAGAAAAGACAGTCTTGGCCACCCACTCAGGATCCTTCTGTGTCTCTCTCAGACAGAAGCTTTCTTCCTCTCAATAAATATATTCAAAATAAAACAAATCAAAATGTAATTATAAGTCTTACATGGCAGTAAGTTAAATAAGCATATACTTTCTTTGGACCCAACAGAATGCTTTTTTCATTTTATCAGAATCCAAAGTACATGGTGAATTCCAGTGATGTAACACTAGTCTAATTCAAAATGACTATCCAAACTCTGTGCACCTACCCAAACACATAGCCTGCTTTATATTTCAGGTACTGAGTTCACATCAGGTTAAGGTTTTGTTTGAATTTGAAATTTCGATACCTTTATTTCTACCAAAATTATGTAGATAATCTTTGAATTTCATAGTTCAAATTTTTAATTGCTTTCAGCAACCCAAAATGTTAAGAAAGAGTTAACTATTTTGTTTCTACATCAATGTAAAGGGTCTTTTATCTACTAAAAGTTAGTAAAAGTTTCCTTGGTTGAAGAATATGGTAATCATGTTTATGATGATACGAATGGAAAGACATATCCAAATCTATGACTAGGGACAACTCAGTGATAAGTGTTCACTGCACAAAGCATGAAGTGTATTACTACTTAAAATGCACTGATAATTAAAAATTATTATTTTTAGAGAAATGCCTGTCATATAGTAAAATTCAACAAATGTTCAGTATTTTGATTTTTTGTCTATGTTCCTAAGCAGCCAACTTTCCAAGTCCATGAATTTCTAAGGAATTACACCAGAGAAATGCCACTTCTATTTCCTTCATTCTCTGTGATTATTACTCATGGGAGAGCTAAGGAGACACAAAACTCTTAGGGTCACTAAAAGGCCGAGAAATTTCATTACACAGACAATTGAAAAATATTGCCTTATTCCCAAAGAATTTCTGACCACTACCCAGTCAGATTGATAGTTTCAGTGTTTTACTTCACAATTCCTTTCATTTTATTGCTAGCAATATCGCTAGTGTGCTTGGGACTATTTCCTTGACATGATTTTAACTTCATGAAGTCAGTACATATATATGTTTTTTGCTTGTCCCAGAATTCAGTACAACTCTTGACAGACATTTTGGCACACACAGAATAATTCCTTGTACTTTTAAATGAAACTGGACACTATTTGTTTCCTTTTCCTTCCTCCAATGTGGTAAAAGATCTAGTAACACATACAAATACTAGCAAACAAGTTGTGGCTGTTGTTCTGGTTTAGCAAGGGTTTAGATAGGGCTTTCTGTTGTATTCAGGAGTTATTTTTTTATTAGTGAAGCAGCTGTGATTTCATATGAACCACACATAGCACCTCCCCTCAGTGTACTGAACTCAGCTACTGGGAGTATACACCTTCAGCACCTATCACTTATAACACCAAATATAAACATCACAGAATTGAGTGCTTAAGCAAAGTTGAAAATAAACAAACCATCAATTAACAAAACACGGAAAGAGACTCAAGCTTGAGCAACTACCATCCATCAGAAACTACAAGGGAAATAAGTCAGAGCAGATCTGATGGTTTTGCCCAGCTCTTCAAGGTATATAGTGATAAAAGGCAATACTTTGGACCAGTTCTATGTACAAAATTAATTCATTGAAAACTACCAAATAAAGAACAGAAAATCCCTGTCTTTCAGCCCATCAAACTATTAGGGGATTCTGCCTCTTCATAGTCCATTGCTGCAGACAACAATGAGTGAAAATTAAAAGTCACACATCTATATCACAATCAGTTCCAGGACAGATTCACACTCCTCACAAGATCCAAGAGCTCAGTCAAATACATAATAATTTTAATTTAGTAAAAAATAAAAAATTATCCAATATATAAGCCTGTGTTAAATAATATTCCTAAAAGGTATTTCTATGGTCACATTTTAAACAACCCCAAACCCAAGGAATTCCTTTTTCTCATCAACAGCACATGTGTAACTCAGCTTGGATAAAAAGTTCATGATGAATAATTGCATACTACTTAAGGAAACATAGCTTGCATATTTAGTTAGATATTTCATCCTTTGAATGCACATCATTTATTTTGACTTGCATAATAAAATGACCTAAAAGGCATTCTTTTAACAGTGAGTAAATTTAAGTATACACTGTGCTGAATGGAACTAAAAAGAATAAAATGTTCAAAGTTTGTTCCTTCTTAACTATACCTGCTAGATTTACTTTATAAATCACAACTAAAATGATTATTAATTTTAATCAATTATGTCCACTCCATTTTCAAAATAAATATAAAATATATATTAGGGTACCCAGGCATTTCTTTTATCTTTTATCAAATACTTTAAATATTTTAAAGGTTTTCTTTTTTTTTTCTAACAATACATAACCATAATAAAGCACAGTACTTTTGAAACCAAAAAAATTCACTTTCAAGTTTATCTTCTCCATTGAAATAAGAACATTAAATGCATATTTATATATTCTGCTAGTGTTATTATTATTCCATGCACTTTTAGAATTTCTTTTTATAATTGACTTCTGTAAATATTATCATCCTGCTTTAGAAAACTCCATTGTTCAATGACAGGTCAAAGGACAAGATTCTCGGTTTAATACCTTGCCATTTTGCAGGTTAGGGTTTTTGTTTGTTTTACCTCTCTATCTGCTTGGCCATTAATCCTGCTTCCCTTAGAGTTGGTTATTTTAATTAAAGCTGCATGGCTCCGCATATCAGAAAGATAAAGTATTTGCTAGCATTTAAATTAGGAATTTGCAAATCCATCATAAATCTGACTCAGTTTCATTTATATGTTTCCAGCCTGCTCAAGGGCACTATGTGAATAAGTCAATATCATGCGTGTAATTGACTGATTGCTGTTAATTTGAAATATGTGAATTTGAGACCCAACTTTATATAAATTCATTAACATGCTATCCTTCACTTGCAGTGATCAAGCTTCTGGCACATCACTAATAAGATATTTGCTTTGCGTTGTTTTTCTGGTGGCCATGATGAATTTGGGCTGATCTATTCCACATACAGCTGTCTATTTTTCCCTGTGACAAATGGACCATATCTAGAATGGCAGGATTATGGATATTATTCTCATCTTTAAGGAAGATGAAAAAGTGTCAACAAAATCTATAATGTAGGCTTCATTTACTGAAATCAAACAAGTGTGAATTTATTATGAAACTACTATCTAGTCAAAAAGTTAGAAGACATAACTTTTTCATGCAAAAATTAAATACATCTAAACTTTAATGGATTTATATGTGTGAATATTAACCAAAATAAAATGTGATTACTGATACCAAATAAAATGTCACTTAAGAGCTGCTTTAGAAAACATGCCAGCTCATCAAAATGTAATACTATTATTTTTATTTTAAAGAGGAAAAAAGCAATAAAAACAATGATATAAGCATTTCAAACCATAAGTATAGGAGAGCAACATTGCACATTGTTATCTTTAGTTGTTCGGATTATAAGACATAGGCATGAAGAATTGATGAAGCAATATAAGCACAAACCTTTCTTTTCAATGCACTAGTAGAAATTAGTACTTTCACCTTGCCTATCTAGCATATATATGTGTATAGATATTTTTCATTTTCCCTCCTTCTTTCTCCTATTATTTGTATTAGTTAAGAAGCATCTATGTCTCAGTTCCATTCCTGTCTCTCATGTTTTCACCTGCTTCTTCCCAGAATGAAGCTTCAGTTCTCTCTTGTCCTTCAATGAACATGAGATAGGATATAAGGTAGGAAAAGAAGTTTTCTCGTGTTCATTTGCTTCTTGTTTCTTTCTTTCTTTTTTTTTTTTTGTCATTTTGAGACAGGGTCTTGCTATGCAGTTTAGGCTGGTTTTGAGCTCACTTTGTAGCCCAGGCTGGTCTCGAACTCACGAAGATCCACCTGCCTCAGCCTCCTGAGTGCTGGGGTTACAGGCGTGAGCCGCCACGCCCGACTTGCTTCTCGTTTCTGTAGACACAGGGCCACCATTCATCCCTATAGCCGCTCATTGCTGTTCCCTGCAGCCCAGCACTTGACTCAACATCAGTCAATGTTTAACGAAGACTGAATTAGACGTTACTCAGCGAAACTCTCCCATACAATGAATATTCACTTCATTTCTCCAACAAGATAAATTGTCTCCTTAAAATTACTAGTCCTTGGTTAATCTCAATGTTTCTTTTTTCTCTTTTCTCTTCTTTCAAATATCTGTATAATCAATCCTCTAGAATAAAAGCTTTTCTTAGATCAAATATATAACAATATCTTCTATTATTCTGACCCTTTTGATAGACAGTGAACAGTTAACTTTCCTGGAAATTAACTAATTTAATTGAAAAATTGAGAAAAAATATTTCTAGCAGCAATATTTGAAATACAAATAAACTTAGTTGCTAGTGCCTATGTAAGCTCTTTGCATGTTTCTTTTGTTAGTAAGAAAAAAAGTTTTAAATGGAGCCATACATTAAAGAGCTTTAATACATTAATTTAATACATTAAAATGGAGATCTTAAACAGCTATAATATTATAAAAGAGAGCTAGGTGGGGTTTTCACTTTATTTTTGCTTCTCGGATGATCTGTGACCTTTCAGGAATTTATTTGCCTTTTTCCAACCATCTCAAACACACACACACACACACACACACACACACACACACCCCTCGTATGATGCTGGTTTACCAGTCATACAATTGAATTTTCCCTACTTTTAGTCTTACTGGCATGATTTCCATTCCCAGAGAGGTTTAGCTTGGGTGTAGGCTTAGAGGATAAACAGTAATTCGGGTTGACTCATCTAGGAACAATATATAAAACAGAATATGAATTTCTGTTCTCCATGCCCTGATTTATTTACCTGTTCCTTCTATCCTGAGCCTAACACATTTTTGCCTTATTTACTGATTTAAGTAAATAGAAGTTAGATCCCTAATATACACAAAAGTTCTGTTTATAACTTGACTTTCATGTGGCTATTTTTCCAAGTTTTTGAAAATGTCATTTTTTCCATTTTTGAAAGTGTGAAATTTAAGAATCATATTTACCTTATGTTTCATCTTGTGACATAATAATTTATAGGTTATGATTTTAATATAAGCTTTAGAAAATAATTGCCATGTATTCTCATTTTAAGGATAATATTTATTTTATTGAGAAAACATTAAAAACTCATCAACAATAGTAAAAGTCATTATATGGAACCAAAGTTAACATTATTAGGGGTTGGGGATTTAGCTCAGTGGCATAAGCACCTGTCTTGCAAGTATGTGGTCATGAGTTTGATCCTTGGTAGCAATAAAAACAACAACAACAACAACAAAAAAAAACACCAAAGTTAACATTATTACTTGTTTCTTTTATTGACACAAAAAGTTTACTGGTGCCCCCTCACTTTATTTATATTCTAATATCATGATGAGCAACCAAGAATTAACTTTAACAAATAAAAATTAAGGTAATCATATAACTCTGCTGTAGGGAACTTCTGTTATAGTATGAAGGACATTATATACTGTACCTAGAGATGCACTGTGGTACATGATGAAATCTATTAGGACAGGTGTAACATATGGAAATATCAGAAGGTGACTTATACATTCCTATACTAGGGAAGAGGAAAAGTTTATAAAAGGTGATAAGAAAACAAGAAAGGAAATATTAAAACAAAAAAAGAACAAAAATTTTAGATTTGTCTCAGAAACCTGAGGTCAAAGAATCAGCAGGACACCAATGATTTTCTATGTCAAGCTTCATTCATTTTTTTGACTTATATACCGTTGAAAAATAAGAGCACAATTAAATTATGGTTAAGTTAATCTAAACAGCTTAAACCTATTTTGGCCCATTATACTGGTAGGTAAATGCCTTACAATTCCTCCTTTGATTTAAAACCATTTAACCATTAATAGCTATCAGTACCTCATATACCGTGAATCCAGTATTACTCAACTTTTGCCAAAATGTAATGAAGTTGTGATAATTTAACATGAATTAGCTTGGCAATCTGTAGTAATTATCAAATGATATCTATTTACTCAAGTGATATCTACTGCAAAGCTAGTATCATTATATAAAATTCATTGGATTTAAATTTCACAGTTTGTAAGATATGTTAAGTACTAACTCAGTTATACATAATATGATACATTTTTTCATTTTAGTGTCTGCCATCAACATTGTTTATTGAATTGCAAAAGTACCAAGAAGTAGAAAAATAATCTTGCCAGTAATATTATACCACTTAAACCCAATAATCATTAAAAAGTCTCTAGTTCATAACTCTTAAAATCTGAAGTTTGTACTGGCTTTTCTTCTTGGTTTAATTCTGCTGTATAGGAATCTCTGCCTCTGTAATAATGGGGAGTAGGAAGTATCCTCTAACTCAATAACTAAATTCTCTCTCTCTCTCTCTCTCTCACACACACACACACACACCACACAAACACACAGACATATTTTTCAGAAGAGTCTGTAGAAATAGTTTCCTGATCTCTTATTGATACAAATATTTTAAAACCTATCAATCTTTGAGCTAATCTCTGGTAAAGATAATGGAATTATTGCAATAATTATCCCATGTTAATCATATCATGTGCAATGAATACTAGTGAATCCTGAGTGTCAATAATCTTCACTATGAACAAATTAAACTTTAAGTGAATTTCAAGTGCTCAGAATTAATCATTGGTTTATTGCACATTTTTAGAATTCATCCAGTAGTTCTGAGTAATAATGTATATGTTAAAATATGGAAACATCAGAGAGTAAAAAAAGATAGCACTTTTAATTGCAAAAAGAAATGTTTTATAAATTTAATTTATAAACCTCGAGCAGGATACTTATATAATAATAATAGAAGCTAATTCATAGTTCTTTTGAGAATTGGATGAGGTAATGCATTTTAAACTGTAACCTACTATCTCATCCAGACTTAATCATGCTGCATCATGTGTTGTCTTCTACCTTCTCTATTCCTAGACATAAGTAATGAAAATTATCTTTCAGAACACTAGCTCTCAAAACACATCATCAGGAAATTTACAGAACTGTAATCAATCATTTGAGGAATCTGTGAAAATGCAATGTTTCCCCAAGTCTATTTACTCTTTTCATGCAGTATTGCCACCTACCTTTCTTTTTTGCATTTGTCATCATACCCTTAATTTTTTGTTGCTCTTTGAGTCCTGAGCAATTCTTTCACTACTTCAGGCACCAATGATAGAGTATTCGTCTGTTGCTGAAAGGTGAAAGTGCCCTATGCTTACATCATTTATTTACTCCATTACTCTTGATTTAAAGAAGTTTGTGTCTGCTTTTCTTCTATACTTAATGTTGGTTTACAGGAATTTCTGCCTCTCTGATGATGTGAGGTAGAAGGCAACCTCTAACCTGGTGACTAAATTCTCTCATATTTGCATGTGTGTGTTTTGATGAGAGAGAGGAATACATTTTCAAGCTTGCTTAAAACAGAGTTAAAAGGGAAGGTTTAAATATTACCGATTATAGAATAATTCAAACTTGTGGAAAGCTTTTTGCCAATATACATCAAAATATTCAGTTATTGTTTTAATTAATATTTAAAGTACACTTATACAGTAAGAAATTTTCTAGATGTGGTAGGTGTGAACATAAGTGAAAAGCCCTTACCCTAAGCAACTGATGCTCTATTGAGAATTACAGAAAGATTAACAACAAGTGTCTGCATGGTCATATGAGCTAGAAAGAAAAATAAAGCACAGAATAAACAGAGAGCATGTAAGAGTGGAAGGCACTATATTACAAATGATGACTACTGAGTGTTTCATATTAGTATCATACCAGCAGAAGCCTGGAAGGTGAGAGTCATTGGCCTATATTTTCTAGAAGATAGAGAGAATCACGATTAGAACATGCCTAGGGATGGACCATAAATAATAAATACATGTATTGTTAGCTTTACCGTTGTTTACTTTGCTGGAAAGAGTGCCTTAGACAATTTAAGAAAGGAAATGGTTTATTTGGCGTGTTGTTTCAGAGGTTTCAGGGTTGATGGGTTCCTTGAATGTGGATCTGAGGCGAGGCAGAGGGTGTGGTATAGCAAATTTCACGACAGCCACAAGCAGAGAACAGAGGAAAGGCACCAGCGAGGAAGAGCAGGACCCAGACCCAGCCGCACTCCCCTGACCCCACAGAAGCGGAGCTCACCGATTGCTCCAGCTGATCAAGTTGACAGTCAGGGTTAGCAACCACTGCACCTCTGACGTGAAAGAACGGAGCAGTACAGTTGGAACAGCCCGGATTGGAAGATGGGGAGTCGGAGGGGTAAAGCGCATCCGACCACCTGGGGCTCAGTAACACAAGGCACTAGGTCTTGGCCTGAGAGGTGTGTAGTGAGTCACATCTGAACGCGAGATGTGATAGACTCAGCATTAGCCTTCTACGGGTAAAATCAAGAGGAAATATTTTGAGGTATCTTGTGAAGCAATCCTCCAACTTTAACAAGAACATTTATAACACAGATGCCAACGTGAATCTTTGTTCATTACTTAGATTTATAAAAGGGATATCTTTGGAAAGACTTTTTGCCTTGTTTTGGACATCTAAGGATTTAAACGCTTTTTTCTTGCCAATCGGAGGCATCATGTAGTTGGACCTAGAACTTCAGATTTTGGGAGAGAGGCCTGGATTGTAATTTCACAGTTGAATGTTCAATGTATAAACATAACTTTTGGTATCATAACTATGGTATTTTAAACTACATACTTATGGGGTGAGATATCTAAAGATAGATCCTGAAAAATGTTTGTGTTTGAACTAGGAATTCTGTTTCTAATGAGTTTACCTAACGTTATAGTCTTACAGATCGAGAAAATGCAAACAGATCCCTATGCATCACAATACATCACAATGTATTATTTTATTAAAGGCAAGTAATTTCAATATTTTAGAAAATGTATTAAAGTTTTAAAATTTACCAAAACCTTGATTACAAGTAGCAGTGACATAGAGTCTGTATAAATATATGTACACATACCTGTATATATACATTTATCTATACATGTGTATATATAATTTTATATTAATATTAACCAGATTCACAATACACATGTACAGCATTTCCCAGAAGACTGAAGCTTTCAATTTTATAAGTATTACTTTTTTACCGAAATGCTAATGTCTCACTCTGTGTAAGAACATAGATATTTTCATGTTATAAACACTGAATTTTAAACAAAGATAAGATATTTTGAAGACAGGACTTGTATGTATTCACAGGGCTGGACAATTGTTCCGCATCCGTCTGTTTTGCAAGATACCATCAGGGAAGACTAACCTGTTCTGAGGAAGAGTCTGTCAACAACATGGAATCTGCATATGAAGGCGGAAGGTCATTTACATAATCCGTTATTTGTAAAAACTTAAAATTTAGCAAAGCCCATGGTGGAGGGCACAGTCAGTGTGGGAGTTCTAGTGCATACTTGGTAACTTTTAATGTTCTACATACTGATGTCAATTTGATTTATCTCTGGTTTATGAGCCAAATATAGTTGATAAAAACATTCATTTTTATCTTTAATGCAATCCTACATTTTGAATATTACAAAATCTAGATTATAAGTGACTCAAATCAGAAGCCATTTGAGGACTTATTTTCATATTTTATGATTAGAAAATAAGGCATTTAAAAAGTTTACATTTTTTATTATCTAAGAATAAATTTAGAAAAGATATCCTACTACCCTTATACAAGTGCTTTCTATAATTTGACAGTTTGGAAAACTGCTTTATAAAATGAGTTTTGCAATATGCTACTTTCTTCGGTAACTTTATGTCATTTTCTAAATGTGTTTAGCCTTGCACTTATATTCTCTTGTATAAATCTAAATGATGAGGAAAAATTCATATGGACATCTTCATAAAATTTTTTGTAAAAGTTGTAGAATTTCTCCACATGATCCCTCAAAATCATCACAATGCTAGTATCAATTAGAATATTCTGCAATTAATAAAACATTTTAAGTATTCATAATGAATGAGGCATTAATCTTAATGATCATTTAATTAGTGGCAACATATAAACATGATTTTTCTTCTAGTCAGTCTCTTAAAATTTCTTTGTTCAGTGGTTTATCAGAAAGAATTTTCAAAGTTGACTATGTTAACTTGTGACCATTTATCAGCTCTACAATACTTGAAGTTATAATATGTATCGAAGTGATCAAAAGACTAATGTACAAAAACAAAAACTTTTACTTTGCCAAGTTCCAAAATACATAAACTTGTGTCTTTGTAGCAATCAAGCCGTCATGGAAAAGGACTGTCCCAAATGATCAACAAAATAACATGTTTATAAACTTTATTTCTTCTCATTTAATTTCCTTCATATTCTGCTCCATTTGAGCTTAAAATTAGCAAGTGTAGTATTGAAGAAACTTCCCACAAAAACGTTGGTATAAAAACATCAAATTGTATACTTTAATTAGATCAGAATTTTTCTTGGGGAGGGATTACTGTCATCTTTGCCAAAGAAGAAAGCATTTTTATGCCAAAGTTAACATGACAATCTTGAAAACTGAACTTACCCATTTAGGAAAAAAAAAAAAAAAAAACTTGCAGAAAGTGACAGACTCAAATATCTTGCTGCTTAACTTGGGTATGTCTGTAATATTTGGGCAAAATTCTCATTATTTCTTTTATGAATTTGAAAAAGCACTTATTTATTTTTATGTTTTGGAGGTTGAAACGTGTTCCTGAAAGTGAGAAATCCCTTTTGCTTTACCATATGCCATCTTGTCTTTTTGACACTCTGAGCCTGGAAATATCACAAGTGTGCAGACTTCTGATTTCCACGGTGTCTGCTGCCAAGAAGGGAAGTGGGTATCTGAAACTCAGCCACAGACCTTGGTAAATTTCAAATTCAGAATAAAACTTTCAGTTTAAAATTGTGCTTGAAAAGTTGAAAGGGATTTTTTTTTTCTGCCTAATTTGTGTTCTATTCCCATTGCAGGACTACGAGTAGAATTATTACAGGCTATGTATTTTAAATGGCTTTTCTTTTCCTCATTATTCAAAAGTTTAAAAGGGTTAAGAAGAGAATTAAAGTTTTAGTCCTTTACATTCAAATTTGACGACGTAGAGACCGACAGATTCTGTCTCAGTAGTAATATTGGTGAAATAAGAACACTGTGCGTGAATTTTTATTTATTTATTTTTGGTACCAGGACTCGAACTCAAGACCTCACACTTGCCAGGCAGGTGCTGTGCTGCAGAGCTATGTCCCCAGCCCTGTTTGTGAATTTTGGACAGTGGCTGTAGCTAGCAAATGTCTGTTCCGTGAGGGATGGCTTGCCCAGCCCCAGGAATGCTGCTGAGAAGCACCAGTGGACTACAGATGGGACTTGACCCTCCCTGTTCTTTAATTTGTGCTTTCACCAGAAGGTGCTCCGCAGCCCGAGATGTAGTTACTTTAAATATTTCTCTACTGGGTATAATAATTCTTTACCTTTATAATATAATATCATCCTATAGAATCAGAGAGTTTATGATTGAACGGGAGCCATAACATATTTATGTTCTAGATATAAAAGCCAAATTGAGGTTTTTTCATCATTTCGGGAACCATATAATAATAATGATTAGACATTTGTAAATTGGAAAGTTTCTTAAAAATGCAACTATATAATCCTTCCAGTTCCAGAAATAATTGACCATGATAATGTAAAGCCCCTTTCTTACAAAATAGTAAGCATATAATTAAGCACACCGAGATGAAAAGAGACATCTGAACGTCAGAAAAAGCAGTTCGGGGCTGCAGCTGGGAGCGCATTCTCCTCTCAGCGGTTTCCAGACTGAATGGATTAATTCCCGAGGGCGCAGCCTTCGTGCAAAGCGGTGTGGGCACTGGAACTGAGACTTCACGTACAGAGCTACACCCGAAAGGGATACAGTTTCGCTGGAAAGTTGAAAAAGGAAAATTTTCCCTTTAAGCACCAAACAATATTAATATTCATATATATATAAAATCATCAAAGGAAGATGTAAAGGAAAAAAAATTCCTTGAAAATTAAAATTAATTTTATCACATAAACATCAGAGTCTAAAATTGATAATGCATATCTGCAAAGAAATGCCTTAAGAAAAACTTACAGGAAAAATAGTTTAAGATTAGAAGAATCACTGGAATTTTTTATTTATTTTTAAAATTTTTTTCTTTTTTGGTGCTGAGAATCAAACTCAGGACCTCGCACTTGCCAGGCAGGCTCCATTCCCTGAGCTATATCGCTGGCCCTTGGAATTTTTGATAATATGAAATATTAAACCACTGTGGAAAAACATCCATACAAAATATCAGAAGAAACAATATTCACAAATGCAGAAAAAAAATTGAATGATGAAAGAATATTCTCAGATACTGAAGCAAGATGTACAGATATTTTAAGTAATAAACAATAAACAAGTACCATTAGGTATTATTAAAATTAAAATATAAAAAATAGCTTTAAAATTCTAAAATAATAAACTTTGACCAAGAAAGTGCTACTAGGAAAAAAAACGGTTTGTAGCTAACAGTAAAAGAAAACTAAGTCAAGTAATCAAAATATTCAGAAAGTTTACAAACCATAGAACATATTCTAAAAATGATGAATAAAATTTATTTCAGGTGAAACACTTAAAGTTGTGGGGTTTTTTAAAATGTAATATTCAATAAAGATCAAGATAATGAGTGTTGTTGGTTTTTTTGAGACAAGGTCTCACTGTGTAATTCATGCTGGTTTTGAACTCACTAAATAGACCAAGGTGACCTAGAACTCATAGCAATCCTCCTGCCTCAGCTTCCTGATGCTGGAATTACAGGCATGTACCACCATGCCCAGCAAGATAACATTTTACAAAAGGAAAATATAATGCTAGATACCAATGTACATTAAAATTCTATAGTAGGGCTGGGAGTTTAGCTCAGTAAGTGCCTGCCTGGCAAGCATGAGGTCCTGAGTTCGATCCCCAGTACCAAAAAAAAAAAAAAAAGCAAAACTAAAGGTGGAAGGAAAATCAGTAGATATGAAAATGTAAAAATGACATTATAATAATTCTGTTACTAGACAACGCCTTCAGAATGATACATATGCAAATGTTGATTTTTTGAAAGATGTGTCTTATTTAAGAAGCCTTATTTTTACATGATAAAAAATGAATTTCAGTTAGCTTAGCCAAGTAAAGGGGAATATGCTTAAGACAAGAAGCCCAGAGTCTACTGGTAGAAGAGAACTAGGCTCACCAAGTGTTTAAAAACTGAAAGGATGTGTGGCAAAGGGGGACTGTTTTGTTTCTGGCCTCTTACTATTCCTAAGCCTAGTATATACAGGATTGAAAATTTGCCTTCACTACTCCTCAGTTCACATAAAAGATTGAAGCTTTTCTATACCTATGAATTCACTTGCTAAAACTTTAATGTTCTCATAGAGTAATTATTATCACACCTCAAATTCCTAGAAGGTCATGGTGAGTTGTCCACTGTAATCAAGATATCTGTTTAATATTCAGTAAGCTTAGATTTTACTCCCAGTAGTGATGCCATTCTAATGACATTATGTTTTGGTGATTATTGTGTTTTGGTGCCAAGCTCAAAAAGTATGCAGAAGAATGTATGTATGAGGGTTTGATACTGAAAAGTGTGGCTCCAATGTATTCTGTTTTCCTAATGAAGGAAACACCTAATCTATCTCAATAGAGCGATTTTCTATGCTAGAACTAGGCCTTAAAGAGAAAAGAAAAAATTTTGTGGCACCTGTTGGGGAATCAGAAAATAGATTTAACAGGCGGTTGGTTTGTTCAGTGGTGCAAGTTGTGTGGGGTTCAGATGCTGCTGTTAATCACCAGGGAGTGTAGTGTAGGCATCATGGATGGAGTGAAGGTGCTAGAACCGGTCCAAAGTTAAAGTTTGCTTTGAGGTTTGGCAAAGACAATTGGATGGAAAGAAAAGGCACATCTATAAAATACACTTTAAAAACTAGATTTAGTAGAAAACATAAATAAAATTAGACTCAGATTGTAAAGTTCACAACAATCAAGAAAATCAGTGAAGTTTGATATTCAGGCCATTAAATCATGTTTGTAGATTTGAAACTTAATTTTGCTAACGATAGGACTTGGGTATCTCTAATGTAAATATGTGAAAAAAGAAACACTTATAGTAACAAATCTGGGTCTGGGACACACATGTTTTGACTATACCAACTGGACAAAATTTAATGGGGCTGCTGGCTCAGTAATTCTGCTGACCAAAGGTGCGGCAGGGAGTCGGCAGGGCTAGGGTTTCCCAAAGGTGGTCAGGGAGTCGGCAGGGCTAGGGTTTCCCAAAGGTGGTCAGGGCTAGGGTTTCCCAAAGGTGGTCAGGGAGTCGGCAGGGCTAGGGTTTCCCAAAGGTGGTCAGGGCTAGGGTTTCCCAAAGGTGGTCAGGGAGTCGGCAGGGCTAGGGTTTCCCAAAGGTGGTCAGGGAGTCGGCAATTGAGAGACAGAAAACACTGCACACCAGTCTGTGAGTGAATCTGAATCCGCTTTATTTTTTAGAAGCTGGAATATATATTTGCTAACCTTTGGCAGCCACCCCCAGCCCCAAGCAGGAAGCACCCCAGGCTTAGGGCCAGGCAGGGATAATCCTAAACAATAGGTTTTAACCTCAACCCCAAGCAGGAATCGCCCCAG
>PVLA01011003.1:29737-57497 GCA_004027455.1 Hydrochoerus hydrochaeris | reverse complement strand
CAGTGCCTGTCTTGGGTCAAGGACTCTTCATATGAACCCAACCAGGCCTTACCCGTCATGGGCCTGCAGGACAGCAATAGGTCCTGTGCCTGTCTTAGGCGGCCGGTGGTGTAACATATGTGTCCTAGTTGCCCGTCTTTGGCTGCCTGTCCAGTGTCTCAGGGCAGTTGTCTCACAGGAACCCCGCAAATCCTCCTCCTTGAGCTCTCCCATTTAAAGCCTCTGTATAAACTCTCTCATACTACTCACAGAAGGTAAAACCCTACAATCAGTCCTCACAAAGGGGTTATCTAGAGGGCCTCCAGCAACCCCCCTGGAGTCTCCACCCTCGACTTCATATTGAGCATTACATAAAAACATACACATGTGAACTACACGAATTACAATTATCAGTACAAAACATTTCAAGATCCCCGTGCCCAATTCCCACATGCAGCGTCCTTTTCCTGGAGAAGCAATTGTCACAAGGCGTGGATGGACTAGGACGCGGCATGGACAGAAAAGGGTGCCGCAGGAGAAGAAGATGGAGGAGGAGGAGGATGGATGGATGGAGAGGGAGTGGAGAGGGAAGGGGAGGAGGAGGAGAAAGAGTCTTAGCACAATTGAAATGAATTGACATCTTTTCATAAAAGTGATGAATGCATCTTCTCAGGAAGAAAATTATCACAGGGGACATAGAGGTCAGATTAAACCCACTTGTGGTCCCTCAATAGATTTGCCATTGTCTTTACAAAAATCAAAATTCTGGTATATTTTATTTCCAGCTTGAAATGCCTCGAGAGCCTATTATGTACTATATTTTAAAAAGTCATTGCCAGAGACAGGGTAACTCTATCTAATTTGCAATGCATGCCTAGTCATAATGTTAATTCGCAGGACTTGTGTTAATAATATTACACACTTCAAAGTGAATCCTCTCTATTCCACAGCATTACCCAGCACTTTTCACAGCCCCTTTAACAAGCTGCTGAAATGCAAAAGCTCTTGGGTTTGTTGTACAGTCATAGCCTATTAGAGTTGTGTCGAGGCAATGTCGGGGACAGGCAAAGCAGAACTGCTGCTCAGGGCGGAGCCTGAGGCACTACTGTCACCTCCATTAAGGACGGCACAGAATGGATTCTGGGTGACTGTCACAGGTGGGATCCAGTTTAGAGAATATTGAGAAAGGCAACCTTAGAACATGGCTAGCACCAGGAACTTTTACTTTAATTGGGGATTTTTGTTTACACACTATCATTCTTTTCTAAATTCAACAAATGTTTCCTGATTCCTGAGTGAGTCCCCATGGATCACATGAACATTATGACTATGACACTATGAGTGACGAAGACAGAATGATTCCCCTGAAGCAGTTGACATCCTGCAGGTGCGCACATGTTAGCAATCAGCTACACCCAGGAGGTGACAGGCAAAAAAATCTACCAACATTAAAATGATGGAGATACCATTCCTAGCAGGAATTTCAAGGAAAACATTGCAAGGGAAATAGTAGCAGAGCTAAGACTCGAAGAGAACAGGATTTGAACAGTTAAAGATCGCAAGTAGAAAAGATGAACCAGCCGGACATCTCCACACAGACAGGAAGATGTCGGTACAGCGAAGGGACCCACTTCTCTGGTGTGGACAAGGCGGTGGAATTTGGAAAAAGAACTGTAAAGGTAAGCTGGGCTGAACGATGCAGAACCATAAATGCGACAATAAGAAACATGTGATGAATTTGTCAGACAATCACTAAGCCTTTTATACAGAAGAGGAGGAGGTCGATGTTTATTGAATGAGAATTGTAGTTCCTTTTGAGATGCTCTTTCTAGAGGGAGAGTAGGTGGAGAGCAGTGATGTCAGATAGAGATGGACCCGCACAGCTGAGGACAGAAGCGAGGGGCCCGACCCTGGGTATCACATGAGAAGTTTAGTCAGCGTGATGTCGTAAGTTAGTGTGGCCTAAAGACCATTTACTTGCACTACACAGGAAGTGCTGTGCTGCAGCTCAAATGCACGAGGTCTTGTAAGTTTGGTCTGCAAAGAGGAGGACACTCTTCCTCCCAGGAAAGGCCTGTAACAGCCTCATCACCACCGGCCTCAGGGGAGACGCAGGGCTGTGGTGAGCTCTGAGGGAGGGCTGGGTGGCACTGCAGCACCAGTGTCACAGCTAAGAAAATGAAATTGTCAAAGACTCGCTTTGCACAAGACCAAACCAAAATCAAGTTACTGACAGGGTCTGGCACAAGTAATGGGCACTCCGGAGGGGAGCAGATTCTTTACGGTTAGAGCAATGGAAACCTCAGAGCAGACGTTCTAAGCATGATCAGTCCACACACAGCGCTCCTGATGTTAAAGGCAAAGTTTTCTTATCTGCTTCTTGATGAAGAGTGTCTGGAAGCTGCTATGAAAGTCTGCTGTCTGTTCTTGCATTTAGGTTGTCTGCATCTTAGGTTGTCTAGGAAACCAAATATTGCTCCTGTGGGAGGCAGGATGTGACCATGCACAACTGCACCTTGTTACTTCCACAAAGTGCAAGAAGATTCATCACTTTAGACATAAATAGAATGAGAGGGCCTTCAGGAATTAAAGTTAGGGTTCTGGAGTCGGGAGAATGCATCTGAAGGGAGCACAAACACAATGACAGACTGCTAGAGCTCCGTGTGCCCAAGGTTTATTGTATCAGAACAAGCTACACATTGCAGTGGCTTCACACATAGGAAGTTCTGGCTGCGAACAGGAAGTTCACAATGGGGCTGTAATCCATGTGTCTGTCTCCCTGACAGGCAGCGTGACCTGCTGGAGGAACACGCGTCACAGTCCCATTGGGCGGCCTGTCCCACTGTGGCAGATCTAACCACTTTTCTTTGTCTTTTTTACTAATAAAATAGACAGAGAGCCACCCAATGGATGTCATACAAGTCCTACAGGCAATATGCAGTCCTAATGCAGGAGACAGTGCATTAATCCCAAACGTTTGTGAAAAGGCAGCTTAGGGCAGCCGAGCTGTTTGATTGGGGTGGTGATTAGTTCAGAGGGACTCGGGACAGCTCCCATTGAGGATGGGCTGTGCTGTGGTGTGAATTCAGAGCAGTGTTTGGAAGAGGACAGAAGAGTAGCGGAAAGATCAAGGCACAGAATCAAACATCGCTCAGTATGAAATACAAACCTAGTGTCCTTAGTGCAAATGATAGTTTTGTGTATAAATTCACAGGACTATCTTGAAACTTTAAAAGGGAGGTGCAAGTGTAACTGTCTTAATATTGTATTTAGTGCTAAAGAAATGCTTATTCTACACATTTATGAAATAACAAACAAAAAAACCCTCAGTTCTGCTATGTCTCTCCCTCATCGTTGGTTTAGTCAACACATTAACAGAAATAATTCTACACCAAAGACTTATAACAATTTCCAATCATTCAGTGTTTAATAAAGATAGATGCTGGATGCTCAGATTTAAAGCACTCTGAGTTAGAAGTGTGCTTTTTCATAAACTAGGAGACAAATTTTCAAAATAGGACCTATCTTTATCACTTATAGGAATACAGCATTAAATCAGAAATCTAGAAGTCAATACATGTAAGATGCCCCAGTCTTCTGGATTTCTCTCCCTTATTATGTCCCAGATATGAAACATAAACCATGGGACTTGAGAAATTCAAATAATGCTCAGACCGGAATTATAGGGCAGTTTCTGTAGCTTGAAGCAGCCTCCCAGTCCCCTGGTAGAGGAGATGTGTGTATAATTGTTTCCTGGCTCCCTAATCAAAACAAAACTGCTTAACCCAGCTCTGGAAACCAACAGACAAGAGAGCACTAACTGCTCGGATGCAGGGTTCATGAGAGCCAGAAATACTACTGCCACTGCCCCCTTGGCACCAGAACAGTGACGCCCGCAGGAGGCCTGGGTGCTTCCTTGCCAAATCCATTGATCAATGAACTTGCAAGTGAAACTCTTGTTCCTTCGTGGGCATGATTTTGGCCTTTTAGATGGAACTGTTCTTGCTGCTAAAATGTCCCCTTGTACACTGCAGGACACACCAGATTCTGGCCCCGGTGGTGCAGTGTAAGTAGCAACCCAGCTCACAGCTGGAAACAGCCTCACACATTTCTAGAGGCCTTCATGGGCGTTATGGGGGACCCCGCAGTCACAAACGCATCACTGGCACGGGATGCAAGGCTGAATTCATGAGACCCTCAGGGCCGGAGAAAATGAGTTCTGAACAATTTGAGTCTAGGCCAAAATAATTTCCACGCAGAGGAAAAATACCGTCTGCTAAGGAAGTGCCCAGTGTCCAGGTGACAGTGGACCCAGAAAGAGGTGGAGAAGCCTCCTAGGAGGCCCTGACATTCAGATCATGGTCACCATCCATCTCTCAGGAGAAAATCGGCCAGCGGGACCTCTGCAGAGACCAGCTCTGGGTTTACAAAGAAAGTCGAGGCAAAGGGAGGAACTGCTCCCCGCCACACCCGGCCAGAGCTCGGTCCGCAGGCTCCGCTCTGCCTTCTCAGGCCCAGCCTTGGAAGCTTCCTACTGAAAAAAGTCTGAACTGAACAAATGAATTGTTAATTTACATCAACATAGAAACTATGTTTACAATAACACTCTCTTGATGGAATTCTGCAACAAATATTTATTATTTTGTAATAAAATAAATGTGCCAAAATTTCTGAAATACCTAAGCATAACATATGGGCTCTGTATCAGATTTTACTGCCCGGAGGACAATAAAATCAGTGTCTATTGTGAACCAAAGATTACAGTGCTTTCAGTCTGACTTCTGAAGAACATAATCTACTTTCCTTTCTTGGGAGGACGCCCACTTCCAGAGGGCTACAAAGGCCAGTCTGAGACACGGCTGACTCAGCTTTCAACTGACAAAGTGCATGACTGTTTGAATTGTTCACCAAATCTAATGCCCTCGGCAGAGTCTGTACCACACTGTATCACTGGAAAATATTCCAAGTTTAATTGTTGAGTTGTGTGAGTGGAGTCACGGTAAAAAATCTTTGGTGGTAATTAATCTTCAAACAAAAGCACTGAACACTCAAATTGAGGAAGTGCTTGGCCATATTTGGAGCTTAATAAAAATTTTTTGAGTAAAGGAATAAAAGAGAGGACTTTAGTCATGCAGGAAATTTCAATTATGCTTTATATTTTCTGTTTATAGAGGACAAAATAATATTAGATGCATTCTATAAGAATTTCCATCGATATAATTCAGTATTCATTTCTGGTGCTCACATGAGTAACAGTCATCTATCTGAGCAGGATACTGATCTAGAATAGGCCCTTTTCAGACAATGTAATATAATTTTTAAAAATTACTAAAACACAGGATATATGAGTCAGAAACCAGACAAAAAATACTTGAGAGATGGTTTTAGGAATTCAACCTAACAGAAAGTCTGAAGAAATACACTTTATATAATAACCACTTCTACTCTCCTCACAGAAAATGGACACTGATGTGGTCCATAATCACACAATTTGCAAAGCACAGTGCTCAAGCCTGCAATAGTCCTGCAAACAGCAAGGGACTCACTGTCATTCCAAACATGTACGAACATTTAACCACAGGAACCACAACAAAACCCAAGAGTCCCAGAGCAGTGTGCCTGGAAGGGAGCTAGGAAAGCACATTCCTTTTATAGAAAAAAGATGTGTGTGAGTTATGTGTCCCTAGGTACAATGCAAGTAGGCAGCTGAGATGAGACTGGAAATGAAATCTCTTCAATCCTTAAAAGCTTAGAATTCAAGGTGAATTACTGAGGAAAACAAACAGACAAGAAAAGCAAATATATCAGGAGACACAGTGATACAACCATGCAGCAAAAATTATACCTCACAACCGATCAGCTCTGGAACTCATCACTTGGAATTAGGAAGAGTCAGACCAACCACACCTGATCTCCCAGGCTTCCTCAACAAGGGCATCAGGCACTTGGAACATGAGAGGTGCCCAGTGGGTTTTTGTTGGCTGAGCATCTGAGTCAAAGAAAATATGTAAGACTGGCCAAAATGATCACAACTTCTTCCACCTTTGCCGGCTTGCCACAGATGACCCACCATGGCCATGCAGAGGAGGCAGGAAGGAAGCCTGTTGGCTACAACACACCAACAAGGAGCAACACCAGCGATGGAGGAGATGCGAGCACTTCTCAATGTGCTATAACCCAGAACAACCCCACTGCTTTCTAGAACTTCTGCCTTTGTAACTTTTAGCAGTAAGTATTACTGAATAATCTCAAGTAGCTTCTGGGTCTCTTCTCCATTCAGTGAGTGCCGAACACCAATTACAAGAGGCACAGAGCATGAGTGCCAGATGTACAAAGAGAAAAGACACCATGGTCATCAAGAAGTGTATAGTCAGAGAAAAAAAAAAAGCAGAGTCACGAAAATGGTGAAATGTTGCACACATGCATAGCATGCTATGGAGATGTAAAAGGAAGCAGCCTACAAGAACAGGAGTGAGCTTATCTAATGGTATGAGCAAAGGAACAATCAGGAAGCAATGGGGTTTGCAATCCACAAGGATCCTTAACAGCCAAAGAGATGTGTGTGTGTGTGAGTCAAGCCAGAAAGAGGCAAAGCAAGTCAGGGCTGAAGTGAGAACTGGTGAGATGAAAAGCAGACCAATTCCAGGTGTCCAGCTGGGATGCACCTTTCCCAAGACCCAGAATACCTGGAAGGGATTTCGTTTGACTGGACATGACTAGTGCTAATGGGACTTCCAGAGGGAGAGATCCATAAAGCGTTTGGATACATGGATCTAGAAATAGAGAAGTCTGAATAGGAGTAGACAAGGGGGCATGGAAAGCGTCATAGTGAAAGAAAGAACAGAGAGAACATTCAGAAAGAAAAGGGATAGAAAGCAAGGATAGAAAGCTGGCCCTTGAGTGTATCAGAATTGAATAGGCAGACAAAGCAAGGGAAGCTATCACTGGAGAATGAAAACGAGTAGCTGGAAAGATGAACAGCAGAAAGAGAAGTCCTAGAACCTAAGGGGAAAAGTAGGTTTGCTTTCCAATAACAGAGGAATGATCACTGGTGTCGTGTTCTCAGACATGGTGAACGTAGATGTAAAAGTCCCACTCGTGCTGGCCTTTGGCAGCCATTATAACCTTGACCTGGCCCTGTGGTTAGGAGATGGATGAGCAGAGCTGGATAAATGGGTGTTGTGAATAGAGGTTTAATACTCAGGAGTTAGTGCTGGGAAATGAGAGCTGAACTGGAGTGAAGATGTACTCATTCGTGTCAGGAAGCAAACAGTTCCTGAGAAGCGACTATGCTGTTGTGGGACCCTGGAGACACACCTGGAGCAAAGCTCGGGCCCTACCATACTTCCTTGAGGTTAGGAGGTGGGATGATTGTCCCTGAAGGTGGGAAAGGGTTCAAGATGGTGGCCAGACATCAGCAGGGCAACTGCTGATTCACAGATCAAAGAGCAACAGGGTAAAATACTGAGTAGATTCAGAGGAGAACCAGAGCACGAGATGTGTGGATAAAAGAAGATTGAAGTAGGAAGGGTTTCGCATGAATCAAGTAGACAGAGCCAGGGGACAGGAGGAGCGTGCCCCATTGCCATGGGCCCTGTAGTCCAGATGGCAGCAGGGAGCACTCCTCAACAGGGAGGGCTGGGTCTTCAGTGACCAGGAGCAGCAGGAAGTGTGTTCTGGAAAAGGCTGGGTATGGAAGGTTGCTCAGAAAACCTAGCAACAAAAACCACAGATGACCCCGTTTAAAACCAGGACAGAGACCTATGTAGACACTTATCAAAAAAAGACATTGTCAACTCATGTATGAAAAAGTGCTCAATATCACCCATCATCAAATGCTCACAAAATAAGGTGAGGAAGTGCAGAAAAAAGGAACTCCTACGCTATTGGTGGAAATGTAAATTAGTATAGCCCTTATGGAAAACAGTATGGATAATCCTTTAAAAGCTAAAAAGAGAACTGATCTTTGATCCAGAAATTCCTCTATATATACCCAAAGAAGATGAAATGATTTTATGAATGCTATCTGTACTTCCATGTTTCTTCAACACTACTCATAATAACCAAGAGGTGGAATCAACAAAGTTATTCAGCGAGAGATGAATGGAAGAGGAAAATGCCATATTCACAATGGACTATTATTCAGTCATAAAAAGAGATACTGTCATTTACAGTAACATGGATGGAATAGGAGAACTTTATGTTCAGTAAGATGAGCAGACAAGCAATGTCTTCACACATTTGTGGAAACTAAAAAGTCAATCTCAGAAGAAAGGAAATGAACAATGGCCAATAGAGACTGGGGAAGTATGAAGGAGGAGGAAATGAGAAAGTTAGGTAAGGGGTGATAAAAGAAAGAAAAAGTTCTGTCTTCCAAGGCACAACAGGGTAATACCTGTCTACACCAATCTGAAATGTTTTTCAAAATAACTAGGAGAGCAAAAGAGTTTCCTATATAGAAAGATGACTAAAGAGGTAGAAGTGCTTATTACCATGATTTCATCACTGTGTATTGCATTATTGTACTGTACACAATTAATGTGTATAAATATTACATCTCAATAAAAATAAAGGCTGCTAATTTACTCCTGAAGGCATTTAATCCACCAGACAATAAAGTCACAGTGCCTAAGGGCCTAGGTGCTTTCTAGAATCCACAAAAAAGACTAAAAAATTGGCTCCAAAATATGAAAACTGCAAAAATCGCTGTTTCTAAATGCTTAATTAAATGTACATAGAACATATCATTAAGTCAACTTCATTAATTGTTAAATTTAGTGCTCATAAAAATTGCATTCCATTTAGAAAACAATTTGTATGTTAGATTTTCCTACTTTGCAAGAATCCCTGAGTAAGCACAGTGGCTGTCAGGAAGTTGCACTTGGTTGTAAATTAAATTAGTTTCTCATAACCAAGGATTTAAAAAGTAATATTATAATAATTTTTTCAAATTTTTATACTAAAATTTTATTTAATGTGGGTGATAATAGCCTTGACACAGCATTTGAAAAGCTACCGGGAGCCTATGAGAAAGTCTTCGAGTTGGCATGTGGGACAGGAGACCCAGAGAGCAGAAGAGAGAGGAGTGAAGCGGAAAGAAGGGGCCCAGCATCTCAGCAAGGAACAAATGAGAATCTTCTAGAAACTTCTGCCCTTTCTCTAGCTGAGGAAGTCTTCATCTGTGGCTCTCCCAGATGCCTAGTGCAGTCTGAGGAAGCCTCAAGATTCCTCTGAAAAATAATGTTTTTAAATGCATGAAGCAAAATGCATAGGATCACAAAAGAAACCAATTGTACTGAATATAACTATGTATATAAGTATTTAATGCTCTTGTGACTTAAAAGGTAGGGAAACATGCTTTTTTGTAAAATAAGAATATGTAGTTGCATTTCAAGTAGTGATACTTTAAGATATCTTCTGCAACTGTAATGTGATTTTAAAATATTGATTTTTAATGATGTTAGGAGCCACTAATATCCCCATGGTTTGTTGTTCACATATAAATGTTTAATTAAAAGAAATACCAACTTTCAAGAGACTGATGCATAGACAAGTGTGACCTTTTTCCCTTCAAAGTTCACAGCCCTCTAGTGTTCTACCCACAGAAGTTCATGAACCTCTCACTGGAAAACTCAGAGTGGCTCCTTTGCAAACATGGGAAATGATGAGGAATGGGTCCTGCCGGACTGAGATGCAGGGGCAGAATGGGTTCCCTGTTCTCACCAAAGGCCTCAGGCAAGTGTGCTCTTCCAGAGTGCATTTCCTCTTCCTCATCCATTTCAGATACACATCCTGGGAGAATCTATTTTAGTCCATTCTGTCTCCTTTAGCAAAACTTAGTGTGAACAATGCTGACCTTTGATAAATACATGCCATCTTGGTCACTTTCCTATGAGACACAAGCTTCAACACCACAACTACCAGGAGTGGTTTATTTTGGTTTACAGCTTCTGGGGGTTCATTCCATGGCTGCCGGCTCAAATGCAGAAGAGGCATGGAGGAAGAGCCTGTGTGGAGAGGTGTGCCTCACATGCTGGCGGTCAGGAAGGACAGTGAGAAAGGAGGGCGATATACGCCGTCAGGCCTTGCCTCCAGTGGCCACACCTCCCAAGAACACACCTGGTCAAACTCGCCAGTGGATGAATCTAATGATGAGGATGACACTCCATGATCCGATCAGCATCCGGCACCCCACCTCTGAACACTGGAGAGCTTTGCGGTGGCCATTTTAGATCCAAACTGTAACACACACAATAGGAACATCCCCTTTCTTGAATTAAGAGACAATTTCAGAAACTGTGGAGGAAAACAAAATGTACATCACTAATAAAAGATAAATGAAACAACAGAAAATCCAGAGAAGGCTATGGATATTTAGAAATGATGAACATAAATACAGAAATTCATATTCAGTCTTGCAAGTAATTACATCTATATTCACCAAATAAGAAAATCCCATTTTGCCTATCAAATTGGCAAAGCTTAAAAATATGTATGATGTCTAGGATTAGTGTGAGTGAAGTCCAGGGCAGACTTCCACACATTCACGGTGGGACTCTCACTCTGCACCATCTGTCTGGAAGGCAGAGTGGCAGTGCCTGTCCAAGGACTTTGATAAACCCTGCAGAGTGCCATAGCAACGCCACTCAGGGACACCCCAAGTCCTAATAGATAGACTGCAAATTTGGAAGAGACTTAAATTCATTAAAAGAGACTGGTTCAATAAATTATAGACTAGTCATTCCACACCACAGCAAGAGGTAAAGCAGTAAAAATAAGTCTGTAAGTACTGGAATAGGAATCTAAGTGTTTTAGTGCAGAAAAGGCAGAATACAGAATTATCACTGATGTATGATTCCACTACTGCTGAAAAGTTATACATAAAATACATTGTTTATATCTATAACTATCTAATTGATATATAAACAGACCATGCTTATGCACAAATTTGTGTGTAGATAGATAATTTGTATCTATACAAAAGCAAAGCAGCCTGAAGGGAGCCATCTGTACCACACTGCTAAGGGTAATGACTCTTCAGAGTGAGATTTTAATCTTCTACTAAAGTAAATAGAACACTATTGAAACAATAATCACTGTACATCACTCTATAATGAGAAAAGGAAATCAAGATATTTGTTAGGGGAAAAAAATGTAACCTGATTTCTGAGTTGGCCAAAGGCCGACTTCTTTGAAAGGAGCCTTTGAATAATTGAGCTTTTTCCCTGCTCAACAAGAATCCAGGGCTTTAAAACATGTGTTTAATTGGGTTGTTTCCATTTACACCTGAAAACAGTAACCTGAGATGACAGCTCCTGTCCTCATCACGGCCTAATGGTCCCAAGATGTCAGGGAGAAATCGGAACAGGAACGCACGGCTGTCCCAAGGCCAAGGCGAAAGTACAAGCAATGTTCCCACGGTGTGGCTAAGGCCCAAGAGTTCCCCTCTCTTTCACCCCATAAACAGTGAGCACGTACTATGAGAGGGCTGTAAGTGCGGATGTGAAATGGCCTGAGCTGCCTGATCCGACCCCTACCCACAGTGACAAGCCTTCTGTCCGCAGGAGACGTGCGCCTGCACACGCAAACCCGACCGTGGAGAGGGGCCGGGGAAGGAGGGGTCCGCCCCGGCTGTGAAGGCACAGATTCTGCGGCTCTGCAGGGCGCAGGTACTGTTTCAGCAAGCCCAGTAGTGGGAAATGAGCTCCTCCCGACAAAGAAGCAAAGAATGGTTTTAAGATAAAAATAGGAAGGCCTTTAATAAATGTTTCCAGGAAAGAACGAGGAATGTCCAACTGGGCACGACTGGGGCTCAGCCAGGTGGATTCTTGGCAATTAGTCCAGCAAGACAGCCTGGGATATAGTCTGGGAAGAACATGGTAAAGGAATCCTGATGACAGTCCCTTGTGTGGAACCCAAGATTCTCTACCACAGCAAGCTAAGGTGTTTCTTTCTCCTAGACAGCAGGAGGGACTGATGAACAACTGACCACTGTGACCTTAGGCCCTATGTGCTGCTCTGAAGAGTCAGCCCTTGCTAGCAGGGAGAGGAGGCCACCTGCTCAAAGCTGGGATGGAGTGGAAATCAGGTCAGGGTGGGGACAGAGAGGCCAGTGGGCATGACCATCTGTAGGTTCCAGCTGGATTAGTCATCCAGCTCACTTCCTGTCATGTTTCCATGTCATCACTAGGACCACCCTGATCTTCCACGCTCGAAACGAGGTAAGAGCAACCCGATAAGATGTATCCAGGGCTCAGCATTTCTGTACTAAGTGAGAGAACACAGGCGGTCTGGTCTCGCTCCCCACTTCCACCCCCTTCACAGTCCCCTGGGTGAGCTAAGCTGTGACTCACATGTAGTGTTCCCCTTGAAAGTAACACTCCTCCTGGATTTAGGTCTTCGTAAAGCTATGGATACCTTTGTCTGGGAATTTAGAGAGGAAAACAAAACCCATTAGCAGATTTCTGCCCTGGATACCATGCAGTTTCTATGAAACTTCAAACCAAAACTAAAGAGAGGCAAGCTCCAAATGTCAGCCCTTAGAATGGTCCGTAACTGCTCTGTAAAGAAGTGAACCTTTTAGATTATGAAAAATGTGTCATCACAAATGTATCAGTCAGTTTCATGTTACTACAAAAAAACACCTCAGATAATTAACTTACGAAGAGAAAGCATTAATTTTGGCTCATGGTCTCGAAGTTTTCAGCCTAAGATCAGGCAGATCCACTGCTTTGAACCTCTGCCAAGGGTGCCAGATGGCCCTGGCAGGAGCACTTGAGGGAGCAAAACCCCTCACCATCTCATCAGTCAGGAAGCAAAAGAAGAAAAGGTGCCCAGAGGCCCTATAGCCCCCTTCAAGGGCAAGTTCCCCAGTGACCTAGGGTTTCCTGTAACCCTCAACTTTTACAGGTTCCACCACCTCCCAATAATGCCATGCTGGGGACCAAGGATTTAACACATGGACCTAGAGCAGACATTCAAGACTTATATGGCAACAGTGTCTAATAAAAATGAGGACAAGATCAGATCCTTACATAAGAAAGGCAATTCTTCAACAAGATTTCTGGGCAGGATAGAAGAAAAGAAAGACTTAGAACGAGGGTCAGAGGCAGAGGCATTCGTTCTACCAGGTGGGAGCTGATAAAGGCGTGATCCCATTTTGAAGTAGCGGGAAGGGACAGAGACGAGGTGAGCAGTGTCAGACAGGGCAGAATCACAGGATCTGTATACGGCAGGTGATTAGGTCAAACATAACTCAACAATTTGTAGCCCGGGGAATGAAAGAAGTTTGGCATAATTAATCAAACCATAGAAGGAAATATAGGAGAGGATGCAAGCTTTGGAGAGAAAGAAAATAAGGATACTGACATGTGGTCTCTCTAGACTGAGAACTTCCAGCGTACACAACTCTGTGAGCTCAGGGCTTTGTTCCAGCTCTGTAAGAAGCCTTCTAAGGAGGGGATCCAAGTAAGAGGCATGTTATAAAAACATCATAGATCTGCATTTTCTGGAACAGTGAAATTTCTTTGTGTTCAAGATTCAGTAATCAGAGTAAACCCAAAGACATAGGCTTGTAAGTCATGTGCAGCTAAGTATAAATGCGCATGTAGGATCTTTCTCAAGCCAAGACTCTGTGGTGAGGTGAGCAGGGGTCTGAGTGTTGAGCACAGTGGCTCTGAGAGGGGTGAAGATGCAGAAGAGGGTACAGAACTGTCCTCAGAGCCAGAACTGCCATACAGTGCTCTAGCCAGTATCTATGGCCATCTCAAGCAGTGCCTAACATCAAGAAAACAAAGGGACACTTGGTGTTGTGTACAGCTCTCACTTGAGTACTCTCTTGGGTAAGCAAAAATGGGCCACTCAGTATGTATCTTATTGAACACACAGTAGTAAAATCCGCAGCAGTTTTTACAGCTGACTTTAGCCTCTATCGTTAATTTGATTGGAACCTTCCCCTAAGTCGGCTAACAATGCTTGCTCCCAGCTTCCTCCTACCTTGGCTGCTTCTTTCCTATCTTTTTCATGGCCTCATCATCTTCCCAGGCTGCAGGTTTCTATGGTCTGTTCCTTTCTCCCTCAAACTCTCTTCTTAATGGTTGGCAGCTACACAGATCACACACAAATTTGTGTCACCACCTCAATGGCTGCTTTGCAATCGCCTGCTTTTTGAATGTCCTTATCAGCCTTTGAAGTCAGCAAGTCTAGATTGAACAGATCAAACTGGGTCCTCTTCACTGACTTCTGTCCAACCAATAGCCTCTGTGTCTACTTCCATCCAACAAATCAAACCAACACTGAGGGACTGAAAACAGCACTTTACTCCGTGACTCCAGAGCCAGTGATTCAGCCAGAGCTCAGCTGAGTGGTTCTTCTGGGTGGAGCCGGACTCCTGCTCCCCGCAGTCTTCCTGGCTGCCCAGGACTCCTTCTGAGGCCGAAAGCGGTCTCCACCTGGGCTCCCCATGCTCTCTTCAGGGGTGCTCTCACTCTTCAGTAGGCTGACCCAGAGTGGCCCAAGAGTGATGCATATATTTGTCACATCTCTGCTTGTGGTGTGGGGCCCACAATGCCCATGACCAATTCAAACCACCTCGCTGACCCTGAGCCAGGCTGGGAGAACAATGCCAAAAGCACATGATCTAAGAAAGAAGTAAGGCCTTCAGTGCCATCAGCTCTCCATCACGGAAGGTGCCAACTCCGCATCTCTCCTTCCGCTCCCATCTAATCTCTCCTGTTCTACCATGGCCCACACTGAAGTCACACCCACCCTGGACCACTAGCACGGGCTCTGAACAGCCCATCAGTCCTGTTTCTAGAACCTTCTCTACAGTGCAACAGAATGCTTTCAGAAACCCAAATGTGATCATGTCATTACACTAGCTTAAAGTCTTTCAATACTTTCTTTGCATATCTAGACGAGAACCTCTGAAATGGCTTTTCGGTAGGGTTTTCACATGCATGTCAGGGCACCCCTGTCATTCCAGTTTCATTATTAGTAACGCACTTCCACTATTAGATGTCTCCAGGTTTGGAAGATAAATTGCATTGCCACCTCTCTCCTCAAAACCTCACACAGCTGCCTCCTACTGACTTAATGCTTTGGTCTCTTCCCCAGCTACCACCTGCTTTGTTCTGCCCTAGGCATGCTTGGCTTCTTTCTTCCATCCCAAACATTGGAAAGCCATTGTCTCTCCCTGGAATGTTCTGCTCTTACTTCACTGTCTGATTAATGCCTAAAACCCCTTCAAATGCTGCTGGGAATCATGGCTCAGGGAAACCTTCTCTCAGTTTCCAGACAGGACGCCTTCCCATCAGCCAAGGCACTGGCCACCCAAACACGGCACTTCTCAGAGCTGCCTTCTCATGGAGCAGGGACCTGGCCTGTCTGGCTCTCCTCATCTTTTACTCTGTCTAGAACAGGCACTAACTACTGGTTAATAGCTTTCATGGATGAATAATTATTGCACTAAAAAATAAAAGAAGCATTAGACATTATAAGCACTCTATCAATCCCCATTACTTTTGAATCATAGTGTCAATTTCCAGAGGATATTTAAATCACATATTAAAATTAGAAGAAACAATGGAGGGAAGTTAAGTGACTACTCCACAATCTCTCAGCCTTTTTGGAAGTCCAAGTCCAAGGCAGACAGGAATATAGGCTTCTGTTTCATTTCTAGGTGACAAAATCCCATTGAGCTGTCTTAGCTTCCCTTTTGGGCTCTGCTATTCTTCAGTTGGTTATGACTTAAGTTGATTTTCCCTCAATTGTTTTCTCTATTTCTCCCTTTTTTCTCTCCCTTTGACATCAGTGGTTAGAAAGAAGAGGACTGATGTCCGGGATAGGATGTTACAACACACACACACACACACACACACACCATGAAAATGAAATGTCCACATGGCAAGGGGAGGCATATTAAAGATCCTTATCTCTTGGTGTTCAAGACATTTCATGCAATATTTCCCCCTTGAGTTTTCCCACATCTTGTTGCAACAAAGGATACAATGGATAACGAGAACTCAAACAAACTAATTTGTCAGTCAGTTGTAGGATGTGACACCATGGTCATTCATCTCAGAGGTTGCTAATGCCAACCCATGACCTTCTAGGCTTGCATACACATGAAATTTAATAAGAGGTCAACCATCATTCAATGCCCCAATGAAACTAGATTTTTCTTTTCAGTACAACACCAAAAAATTGTAAAAACCAACATCGTATCTTAGGATACACTTTCAGTGCTTATAGCCAAAGCTATAATGACTATTTAGATTACACAGAGGATAATATTTGCTAAGCTCTTGAGCAGTTAAAGTCATAGACATTCCTTTAAAGGTCAGCTGTAAAACCAAGTTAATAACTTTGTGGAAAATGCATTTTTCCATCATGAATTTACAATAAAAATAATCTCTTTTTCTCTGTGATGTTTCTTTTAACTGTGCGTGGCACCAAGACAAAGCTAATGGACGAAATATACATGATTACAAGACTATTTTGTGCTACAGTGTCACAGATCCAAAGGAATGGTCCCCATTGAGAGCAGGTAATGGTCCTACGCTGTGCTCGCCTCCATATGCTTCTACACAGAGTTTCAATGGGGCTTCAAGGATGACACGCTTAGACAGTCACATTTTTAGTATCTATTAAAGCCACTGTGCCAAGACTGAATAATGCTGCCCGGGAGCCGGAGGGAGGGAAGCACAGCCCAGCACTCTGCACGTGGCCGAGGCCTGGGCACTGTCTGCCAGAGCCCTTCTAAATATCTTAACTCTCTTCTGGCTGGACTTAAATATTGGCACTGGAAAAGGGCCAAGTAATGACAAGACGTACGCACTCCTCCGCCCACGGCTCTAATGTGTAAATGCCAACACCATATTTTTCACTCTGTATTAGTGGAGGCTCTTTAAAACAAGGATGGTATTGAACAGCCATATTTTCTCTCGCTTTTTCTCATTCCTGGGCAATTACTTAGGAGTTCTACAAAAAAATAAAATCCATCTCTAAGCAGCATTTAATCCTGGAATACAGACCACTGCACTTTCCAGTTAGTGCAGGCTAATCAGTCTTTTGTTGTTTTTTTCCTCCCTATCAAATATAAAATCAGACAGAAATACCCGATTCTCCAGGTCCTTAGGAGAGAGAAGAGACCACTGCTTGGCTGCTCTCTCTCCAGGCCCTGTGTTCCCTACCTTATATTTTCATCATATTCAATTTTCATGATATTCAAGTAAGGAAACTGAGACTAAGAAACATTGAGAGACCTGAGCAAGGTAACTCAGCTAGTAGAACCGCAGGTCTGATTCAGCCCCGGGGCAGTTTCCAGGCACTGTGTGTTCTCCCTCACAAGGTCCAGAATTGCAGCAGCTTGGTACCTGACACCCAATTTATTTATTTATTTATTTATTTATTTTGCTTTATGAAAAAAGTTAAAACAAAACTTTATAAGAAAATAATAGGTGAATAACAATAGTTAACACATTCCATGTTATTATCTTTAAAGTCGTTGCTCAGGGTACATGATATGGGCATAAAAATTTCTTCAATCAATCACTATTAGAACAAACCTTCATTTTCAGTGAACTAAGAGACACTAACAGCATAAGTGACTTGCATTTTTCCACTTCTCCCATACTGTCCTCCCCCTGTCACCCCTCCTAGTCCCTTTTCCTTTTATGACAGATCTGCAACTCTCAGACCTGAGGGGAAAGAACATAACCAGGTTAATTGCAGGTGTAAAACAAACCTTGGGCAGTTCCCAGGAAAAACATTTTCTAGTTCCTTAGGATTATTCATAACACTGATATGTGAAATGGCCAAACCAGGAGTGAGTGCAAGTTTGCTCTTCAAAACAAAGAAACTCAATCCATCAAAGGAATGCACAAGACAAGGAGGTTCCGGAAGTGTATAGATAACCTTGGTTCTGATCTCATCTCTGCGTCCACGGCCCCGGCCCAGCCTTCCTCAGCTTATCTGGGAAGCCTGCAGAGTAATTTCACATGATGAGACGCTCTGAGCCTTACGTAAGGCAGCGTATGCCGCGCTCCCGGTGCTGTCTGTGACACGGCGCACAGGCGCAGGAAAGGTTTGTTGAATTTAAGTCCAAAAGACACATAACTGCAAGTTAACAGAACTCAGTTGTCACTCCTGTTCTTTAAATCTGCTTTCTGCAAAGTTTTCTCATGTTTATCAGGAAACATTTGTCAGCATTACCTGCACCAAATCCAGGTTACATGAAGTTATAAATGTATCTCATAATATCACACCCACCCTTGGTTGATTCTAGGAGGAGGAAGGAGAAGGAGGAACAGGAGAGAGGGAGAAGGAGAAAAAAAGAGAAAGAGAAAAAGGAGAAGAAATAACACCTATATTATATGCAAGCTAGATACAAATATCAGTGAAAATAAAGCTAAGCACCAAATAGTCACAGCAGAATACCATGATGAAAACAGTCTTCTTTGTTTTGCAAGAATAACATTTTGAGCATGAGGAATGTCCAGAGTTTAGGAGAAACAGAATGGTCACATGGGGTCACCTAGAGGGAAGAAAGCAAGCATGATTTATGGCACAGCTTTAGGAGTGTACAGACAAGCTGTGCTCTGTAGGACAAAGAAAAGCAAACAAGCGAGGCTGTCTCAGTCCCCTCCTGTCGCTGGGCAGAGACAAAGGCAGATGGCCCAGATGCAGAAGGAAAGATGTGACTAGAAATGGATGACACATTTTGGGAAAAGAACTGAGATTTAAGAAAAGAATAAACTTATGTTTTGGGGAATTCTAGCATGCTAATCAAAGAAATCCATCAGAGAAAATAACTTGAGAGAGGAAAGACATGTTTGACACCTAGAAACCTAAAAGCAGGAAGAAGAGCAGACAGAGCAGACCTGAGTAGGGCCTCACTAAATCCAGACAGTCCTAGGAACCCCAGCAAGGGCCCCCAAAAGAAGGAGCACCATATAAAGCTAACATTTTAGAAGGGAAGTGAGTGATTTCCCACCTAACAAAGAGCAATTTTTCAGTTTATCAACAGAATTCTTTTATTCAAATTATCCTAAACAAAAACAGATTTTGATTCACTTGCCAGGACATATTTCCCATACAAAGGCAAAGCTACACCTAGGAATGTGGCTTCTACCCTTCCATGGCGTCAGGCCACCCCCAGGTGGCTCCCTCTCCTCACCCTGAGGTACCCTACAGCCATTTCCAGAATAGCATGGCTGACATGCGGCCCCCAACTAGGAAGGATGTGCACCATTAGCAGCAGACCAGCTCCTGCACGCACCACTCTGGCTTGGGTGGAAGACAGGTCAGCCTCCAAGCAGGTGGGAGAGGACAGCCTGGACCACTGGAGAGAAAGGTGACGTGAGGGTCACACCACCAAACCCATGTCTCATACTGCTTGCTTTGACTTGTATAAAGACAGTCCACACAGCACCAAGACTGTGGAGACAGTATCCATAACCCTCACGTTTTCCTTACAAGCCCAATTTCACACACTCTTTTTTTTTTTTTAGCAGTAGTGAGGATTGAATCCAAGGTCTTCACAGTGAGCTATATGCCCAGCCTTGGTTCATTCACTCATTCATTCACTTATTGTTTCTTTCTTTTTCTTTCTTTCTTTTTTTATTTTTGAGATACAGCCTTCCTAAATCACTCAACTGCCCACCATGGGCTTGAACTTATGGATCTTCTGCCTCAGTTCCCCAGAGGATTGGGGTCACAGGCACCAGTCACCACATCCAGTCACAAAAATTTTATTTTCAACAAAGGAACCTTGACAGATGCATGACTAAAATTTGATTCAAAGTTTTTCTCTGTAACAACTCTATACAAATGATAAATGTTTAAATTTTTGAAAACTGTTTATAAGCAAAGAGCCCAATATCTCACTGGACGTGAATGATGGGAGGGGGGCAGCCCAATGTGAATGCTATGGATGCAGGGTTGAATACAGTGAAGCCTTTTCCTAAGAAGGTCTCTGTGCTCCCTGGGTCCTGCCATCTCTGCCATTTAAAGCAAGGAAGAGCAAGACAGGTGTTATGGTTTGCATCTGGATGTCCCCCAAAGCCTCAAGCCTCATGGGAGGCTGGCTTTTCAGAGGTGGCTAACCTAGTTTCTGGTTGGTTCATTGTCTAGTGCTGGGATTGGGGGTGTAAGTGCTATACAGAGTCCTATGGTGGTAAGCTGCATACAAAATAAGGGAGGAAAATAGGCTTGCCCCTCCCTGTTGTTCTTGCTACTCTTGCTGTCTTCTACTGCCATTAACAGTTGCTATTCTACCATGCCACCCTACCTTGGAGCCAGCTGATAATGGACCAAAACTCCCACAAACTTTGAACTAAATAATCCTTTCTTTTCTTAATTTTGAGCGCCAGGTATTTTGTCTCAGCAACAAGAAAAGTAACTAAGACAAATTTGGTATCAAAGTTGTAGGGGTCATTTCTGTGATTATACCTGACCATGTGCTTCAGGAGCCTTTGGGAATGGCTTGTGGGAAGAATTTGTAAAGGTTCAGAATACTGGCTGATAATCTATGGCTGGACCACCATAGGCTGTTCTGTATGGGAGAATCTGGTGAGAGCTCAGAAGACCAGCTGATAGAAATCTTGCTGGTAAAGACCAGGCTCAGGAGGTTTCTGTTGGGATGAAGGACTATACTGGCTATTGGACTCCAGACGATGTGTGTTGTGGCTTGGCAGAAAGTTTGTCTGCATTTTGTTCCTGTCCAGATGTTTTGCCTGAGACTGAGATTAAGGGCAGTGACCTAACTAATGTTGTAGAAGAAATTTCAAGGCAGTTTAATGTTGAGATGGTGTCATGGCTATTGTTAGGGGCTTTTAGCCAGATTTGTGTTGAGAACCAAAAGCAAACAACCTAACAGAATGATTTAAAACATTGAGAGTTTGGTCAGAAAGGAAGCTCCAATAGAACTGAGGAGTGCAAAGCTAGAACTGGAAAGATATCAACTTCTGTGAAAGAATGGAAAAATAGAAAAGATGACCTGAGGGCTTCACAGAAAACAACAGAACTCCACCCTTTGCAGCCTCAAAAATTACAAGACTAAAAGACTTTGCATTGAAGAGAAAGCTGAGAAGTACCATGTTCCAGAATAGTGAAAGCATGGAAAATTTGTTCCTCATAACTGGATTCAGAGTGCCCAGTGACCCAAGCAGTCAACCACTATAGTCCAGAGAGGTGGGTGGCCACTGCTCCAGCTGGCAGCAGACCTTGGCATCATCCGTGTAGCACTAGTTTTAGACACATGGAAAATGCAGAGCTGTGGAATTAAGAAGTCTTCCACCCTGATTTTAGAAGGCCTGGGAGGCCAGGCATTGTGCCCCTGAGAGGGCAGTGTATGAAACTATGAGAATGAGGCCAAAGGTGCAACAGAGACCCAAGAGGTTTGGGGAAGCCAGGAGAACTACAATCACCAGCAGTGCTGTAGGAGTGGAGCCACCCAAGTGCTTTGGAGCATGCCACATCTTGCCATAGACTGTCTCAGGTACCACACATGGAACTATAGAACTTAATGTTTGCTCTGCTGGAGTCTGGACTTGCTTCAGTGCCATTCCTTTGTATCCCCTTATTTTTAACTTTGGAATTACAGTATTTATTTTATACCATTAAATGGTGGAAATGTTTAACTGTGCATTCATACAGGGGCTCACAGCTAAGAGTTTGCCTTATATATTGGAGGAAACTTGGATTTTTCAACAGTGCTGAAATCACTCGGACTTTAGCAACTTTTAAAGATGGATTAAATGCCCTTTGAATAACGGGATGTACATGAGTCTTTGAGGGGCCAGGGGCAGAATGTTATGGTTTGTGTCTGGATGCCCCCCCAAAGTCTCATGTGGTTATGGGAGGCAAGCTTCTCAGAGGCAGCTGAATCTAGAGTTTGTGATTGGTTCACTGTCTAGTGCTGGGATTGGGGGTGTGAGTGATATGCTCATCCTATGGTGGTAGCCTGCATACAATTTAAAGGAGAAAAGAGGCTTTCTCCTCCTTTTCTTCTTTCTGCTTTTGGTATCTTTTGCTTCCATGAACTGTTGCCCCTCTGCCATGCCACCCTGACTTGGAACCATCTGACTATGGATTGAAACCTCTAAGTAAACCTTTCCTTCCTTAGTGTTGGGCACTAGTTACTTTGTCTCAGCAACAATAAAAGTAACTAAGACAATGGATATCTTGGCATCACTAGGGCTGAGGTCCCAAGACCACATCAGAGCTGTGCCAGCTGCTCAGACAACCACCCCAGCCCTCCTGATGGATTCTCATCCCAAGCATCCATCAAACTCTGCAAGTCTCTGCAAGGAATTTCTTACTGGCCTGATTCAGGACACCAGGGACAACACACTTCATATGCTTGCAGCTTTGGCAGCAACATATCTATGGGGGCCTCCAGCCTACCTCTGTGGGGCCCTCCCTTCTGTTGGACTTACCTGGGCTGGGTTGCATTGCATCAGAGCAGTGTGGAGTGCTGAAGGTGACTGCATACCCAGCCCCTTCCCAGGCTGCTCTCAGCATGGCCAGGGTCAAACTGCCCCTTTGCACAGGCAGAGTCCCCCTTGCTCTGATCACCCTGCAGAAGGAGTTTCCCTTACCTCCTTCCACTTCTCAGCTCTGGCTACTATCTGGAGTCCTGTGATCAGAGCCACGATGGCTGCAGGACAGGGCATCTCCCCTGAGATGTTCAGGTGCTGAGCCTGGAGGCCATTCAGAAACCTCTTTCTCATTCAGACTCATGGTCCAGTCTGTCCACTTTTACCTACGCTATTACCCCCTTCTACCGTTCTCATTTTTCACTGTCGCTGTCACCCTTCTCCAGGAACACTGTCTCTGTGGGCTACCACAAGCCCAGCCCTCCGCAGTTCACATTGCTTCTCCCTTCCCGAAGTCCATTCTCTGCTCGAGCTGACTCTTTTCTCTGTAAGGATGCCAGGCTGCTGGGTTGCAGGGACTTGGCACTGGCTGCTCCTTCTGCCTCGAGTACTGTCTCCTTCTCTCAGGTTTCTGCTTATTTAATCCCCAGTCAGCTTCCAAACACAGCTTAAGTAGCACTAGTTCAGGAAAGCTTTCTCTGACCCCAGAGACCTTATCGATTGCATAGTTCTAAGTCTTTCCACGACTTTCCTCCGTTTATATATCTGCGTAGTTTTTTTAAAAAAGAATGTCCATTTCCTTCATTATGCCTCTAAATGCAATAAACCAAAACTGTTTCTCTTTCAATTATCATTAAATTCTCAGCAATGGACACAGCAGATGGATGACTTGGTGTACAATCCACTGATCATTCTTAAATTAAAGAACGAATACATGAAGAATACATAGTGGTGGAGATCTGAAAATCTACAGTCAAACTGTACTGACTTTGAACCTCGGCTGTATCAGTTATATAGGGTACATGATTTTGGGATATGATTAATTGATTACAGTTTCAATCTCATCTTTTTAAAGCAAGGCTGATACTGATACAGTATTTGCGAAGTTCAAATGAAATATTTGCAAGTATTTAGCACAGAGTAAAGCATGCAAAGAAGGTTACTAAAAACACGGTAATAAGAGCATGTATACAATGATGTGTAAGAAAAAAGTGATGCAGCGACAGCATACTGGCTGGAGGATGTAGGTACAAGACTTTCTAGTTATCAGACTCACAACACTATCTCTCCTGATTAAAAAATCTCTTCAAAATGTTCTTTTCAGGGACTCTATTTTTCTTCTTCCTTGTATCAGATTCTATGATGGACGTGGCAACAATTCTATATATGTTAGTATAATTAAGCTTCAAACCAGAGTCCCAGGCTAGAGAATTAGCCTCAGACCTAGAAAATCATGTCTATCTGAAGCAGTACACTAAATTTTTGCACTGGGGAGAAATTCTACCTCCTGTATTTCCCATTTAAATTCATGCACGGCTTTAGGAGATGAATATAATCTGGGAAACGTCCCATTAGGCTGTTTGGTAATGGTGCAGACACTGGAGCATGGACGTACATGAACCAAGATGGCTACAACATCACTGAGCAATCAAATCTGAAGGTCCAGGTCATCACTAGTCCACATGTAGCTATGCGGCGCCCATTTCTATGTTTGCGCGTCTGGATAGCAAAAGATTCTTACTCATGTTGGGGCACAGTTTGGAGAGGTGGTTTATAATACAGGAAAGAATAACCCAAACAAGGACTATCCTGGAGAACCTGGGAATTTTGGTTGCCATAACTTGGCTTTTGGTATGCAGATGCCGTATGAGACAATCCATCCTCATTGTTTGCGCGATGTTTCAAACTTCAAATTCTTACCACATACTCTGTGCATACATTTTAAAACATCTGTGTTGGTCCCCTTCCCTTAACAGATGGAGCGAGGGAGGATGTACCAATTCCCCAGGATGAATGTAATTGTTATGTATTGCAAATGTATATTAATAAAAGTAAATTTAAAAAACATCTGTACTAAAGGAAAAAAAAGCCACATATCAACAATGTAGGTGCTAACTCAAGGGGTTGAAATGACATTTCCTATTGGACAAAGCCATCAACCTTCTGGCCAGAAAGAAACTAAAACTCCATCAAGGGACACTACACAGGGCCTCTTTGAGATATGTGGTACCCGGAAGGTGTAATTCTCGTGAGCAGGGAGGTCCACACCTGGAGGACTTTCCTCCCCAAAATGATCCGCTGTAGACAGGGCAGGCGTGCATGCTCTGTCAAAGGCCAGAGTGCGAAGGTGTCAGGCTTTGAAGACAGAGTCTCTATCCCGACTATGCAGTTGCCACTGTGGTGTGGCAGTAGCAGGGACATGGCGCAAAGAAAAGAGTACGACTTGTTCTCACAGCACTGTTTATGGATACTAAAATTTGACTTTCATGTAATTTTTATTTGTCACAGTGTATGTTATCCTTCTTTCTTTATTTTATTCAAACAAATAAAAATTTAAAAACCATTCTTAGCTTGCAGCCTTTGCAAAACCAGGAAATAACAGAATCTGACAGTGGTTAATGTCTCACTCCTGACTGAAGACCATGGGACAAGCTAGCAAGAACTAGTTCTCATCATGGATCTCCTAAAGCTCAGCAAGTCCGCCAGACAGAAACAGCAGCCCTGTCCCTGAACAGACTGCAGAAGCCGTGCACTGCACCAAAGTGACCCAGCTAAGGGGACCATGACACAGTCACCCTTCGTGACCGCTGTTTTCAGCGGGCCCTATGTCTCTTCATTCTCCTGTTCTTTGGGGGAAGAAGCTAAAAAATACCTACCCGCTTAAAGTTGGTCTCACGTCCCTAGCACACAGAGAGTCCTCTCCAAACATAAAATTCAGGTGTCCGTCTTAGAAAACGTAAAGAAGAGCCAGAAGCCTGGGCCTTTCTGCTGCCTGGCTCACACAGAAAGGGGCTCCAAAAGGTAGCAAGCTGCTGGCCCCAGGCCACGAGGATGAGAACAGTGTCTACAGGGAAGACTGAGAAACAGCTCTGGAAATTACAAGTGCACATGTATTTTGAACCAACAATCCCACTTGTAGACAATTTTCAAATAAACACATATATATGGACAGAGAGGGATATATATATATATATATATATATACCTGATAAAAGAGCACATGCATGTATTCATTACATCTTTCTAATAGCAAATAATAGGGAAAATCCAAATACCCATTAATGGAATACTGTATAAACTAAGAGTCGTCTGTTTGGTAGACTATTATACAACTATTATACTATTATACAACTACTGTGCGTGTGTGTGTGTTGGGCCCACACAGTTGATTCCCATTAGCTGCGGTGGTTATGGTCTATAAGCCAAGTCACCATGAACACTGAATTAGCAAGTGCTGAATCATTGCTCCTAGGGGAAGCACCAGATTAGTTTCCGGGAGCCCGTGGTCATATTTTCATCAGCCAATCAATACGTATGCTTGCTCTGTGCATGTTTTTGTTTAATATATATTGATGATTCTTCACATTAAGCTCATGGCCTCTGGCACTGTAGATCATGCCTGGACAGACTCGTGTTTGTTTAGCACACAAGTGCCTCCCGAAGGCCCATGGGGCCTTTCTGCACCAAGGGCCAGTGGATGGCTCTCCAGTGGTGCCTCTGAGGAGCAGGTGCTTCTAACAGTGAAGCCACCCACAGAAAGCACTAGAGCATGAACCATACGGCACTAAAAAGTCTGTGGAAGGGACACTTTCCTATAGGATGGGCTGAAACAGAGGGCCAGGAGCATAGCTCAGCAGCACAGTGCCCGCCTGGCAAGTGCAAGGTCCTGAGTTCAATTCCCAGTTCTAAAAAATAGAAAAATAAAAAACCCAACAAGGTAGAGCATCGGCTTGGTTGACCTCAGCCAGAAACATACAAGTGGGATGACTAAAGTGTGTTATACTCCACAGACAACTGAGAGTGATCCCAAACATGGACACACTGACTCAGAATTACAAATTTGATTAGAATTTGATTAGGTAGAGAAATTTGCAAGTATGTAAACCATGAAACTGAAGAGTCACAGTGCACAGATGCCCACACACACAACCCATATGGCATGACCACCAGGATGTGTACCATTAGATGGGAAAAAAATCAATGGTCCAACAGTGAGTACCTTACACCACAGCTTATGTAAAATACAGGCCCAAAGTAGTGAAGGAAGAATGATCCATTACTTCTGGCTTAACTGAGGGACAGAGCTGGGAAGCTGCCTTTTCACTGTATTTTCTTTGTGCTCTGATCATGAAGTGAATCACTCCAAAGTGAGATAGCAGCTCTGATCAGAAGTAAACTACGTTAACAGTGTCCAGGAAATGACAACATACTAGCAAAGCCCCTTTCAAAACAAACACCACAAAAGTCCCCATGCTGACGTGCTGGGCAGCTACAGAGTGGAGACCCTCAGGTTTTACTTAGGAGTTCCCAACCATCGTTTCCTGAACACATTTTCAGCAAATGACAAGGACTTCTTTAAAATTCTGTCTGAGTCTTATTTTCCATTTGTGTTAATGTGGGGGGAAAAAAGTCCACCTATAACCAGATACTAACTAACAGAAAAAGGCTAACTGATAAGAAAAAAGGCTGGGCACAGGGAAGAAAGCAAGTAAGCTCGGGCAGGGGAATGGACTCTGGAAGAGGACTGAAGAGGTCAGAGTGAGAACAGTCCCTGGCACAGGTTCGTGGTAAGGGGAAACACCGGCTCTCAACGCTGCAGGGAGAAGTGCCTGCATTAGTTAAAGACAGAACACCAGAGAAGACGTTGCATGTTTAAGAGAATAAAATAATCACTAGTGTTCCTAATAATCCATTCAAGGATAGAAAAAGAAATGTATGAAACTCCATTGCAATGGTGAGCTTTGGGGTGCTATGTGATAAAAGCCAGTCTGACCCTTGGTTCCCTGGAGTTGGATGCTATGTCCCTCCAGACTCCACAGACTGAAGTCCCATGCCCAACGTCGCAGTATGTGGAGGTCGTCACAGTATACGGAGGTCCAGCCCTGCCTTTGGGAAATGATTGCATAATAAGGGTGAGGGCTTCACAGATGGGATTGGTTTCCTCATGAGAAGACTCCCTCTCCCTCCCTCCCTCTCTCTCCCTCCCTTCTTCCCCTCCTTTCTCCCTTCTCCCTCTCTCTTCTCCCCTTCCCCCTCCCCTCCCTCTCCCCCTCCTTTATCCCCTCTTCCTCTCCTTTTCCCCCTTCCCCTCCCCCTCCTCCTCCCTCTCCCCCATCCCTCTCCCTTCCTGTCCCTCCTCCTCTCTTGCCTCTCCCTCACTTCCCTCTCCCTCTCCTTCTCCCT
>PVLA01011003.1:0-29637 GCA_004027455.1 Hydrochoerus hydrochaeris | reverse complement strand
TAAATTTTCTGTTTACAAGCCACAGACTGTGCTATTTTTCTCAAGCAGTCCAAGGTGCTTCAACAAACAGAGGTCATAGCTTTGGTCATGTCCCACCCCTGTGACACTGCTGAGCTTCTCCTGGGCCTGTGCTCCCCGAAAACAGGGACGGCTTAGAAATCCTCCATCTTTCTGTGTTCCCAGAAAAGGCTCCCTGGAAAGACCAGTGCCTGTCAGGAAGATGTAGAGGTCTGCAGATGACTGGTTCACCCAGGACAAGGCCAGACACAGACCCTCCACATTGCTGTTCTTGTCTCAGATTTAGCTGAGTTGTGTAGCTGCTGTGAAAGCTGACCTGGACACTCCGACCCTAACTAAAACAAGGGATAGGCAGCATGATCTTCCCTCAGCCAGAACTTGTCTTCTCTTTGAAGAGTAAGCAAACATTGAAGCTCGTGTAAGCATTAGAAAACAGAGCCTCCACCCCAACTCTACCAGCAGCAGCCCCTCCAGGCACCCACTGAGCAAAGGAGAAACATTCCCGGTCAGTTCCTCCCCCACTGCCCCTTCCCTGCCCTTTCCAGCCCGGAACTCCTCCCCTGAAGACAGCCCTTCTGCCTGGCTCTGGGACAATTGCAGACCATGCAGTACAAATTTCATCAACTCTGTCCTGACCCATGACCAGCTTTATTTTCCATGTGACGCACACTTTAAAAATGTAGGCGCTGGGTGCGCTGGCACAGGCCCGCAATCCCCACACTAGGAGGCTGCGGCAGGAGGGAGAGGGCAGAGCCGCAGACTCTACAGCAAGTCTGCTTCGAAAAGCCAATTTGAACATATGTCAGGTAAGGTTGTATAATGAGACCCATGGAAGTAATTTCTTTCTTTGCCAAATGCATGTGACTATTACTATCTACAAGAGATTCCATTCCAAACAAGTTTTAATGTTATAATTGGCTCGTGGACTTGATTTCGTATTGTGAATACAAAAGAATGGTTTTTATTGGTAATTCAAAGGAACTTTCTAAATAACTATGGAGGGAAAAACATGGCGAAGGGCACCCTGAAATTCTCTCACAGAGCCTCTCTGGGGCCCTTCTCCCCTTCCTGCTGAAAAGCTGAATGGACAGGAGGCTGCATCTGGAACAAACTCCCCAAACCTCGCCTCAGGAAGCTGCCGTTAACCACCCCAGCCTCCACCAAACACCACTTCTCTGGTCGCCTAGTTCATTAGCACCAGGTGACACCAATTAGCCTTAATTGTCTTTAAATTGTTTGATGTATGTTTTTGCTCTCCTGCTACCTGATGAGCTCCATCTTTCATGCTTTTCTGTGTCCTGTACAGTATGTTTTTGTGTACTCCATACGTGGTGGAGGTTCAACAGAAATTGCCTGGTTAATGGATGAATTATGGCGGGCACCATAGATGGAAGGGGGAGAATTCAAACTAAGAAGAAAATATCCCTGTAATGCTTTACACACACCACAATTTTTCATGGTACAAACACGAAGTTTTGAGCCCCTCAACTCTGAAAGAAGGTCAGGGCAGCTATCACATAGTCATAGCTATTAATTCTTAGGAGTTCAAAGCCAAGTTGCAAAAACAATGTATAGCAGAGCCAAGGATAGCTAGAATAGCTGCTTTAAATGCTGAAAGTTACCAGGCCTGGTGCCACATGCCCATAGTCCTAGTGCTAGGGAGACTGCCACAAGTTCAAGGTTACCTAATGCTGGAAGTACCAACAACACGGGATTGTTGATAAACACTCCTCTCTTTGAAAATTCACCATGAATTCAGCAGCAGATCACTTGGGAAAACAGAACATTTCAACAAAGTAAATGTCAAACTTGTACATAACATAGGTTGGCATCTTTACCCACCAGTCCTAAGACACGGGATCTTACTAGAACATGGGAGAGATTATTCAGAAATGGGGTCTTTGTGATGTAATTGGTTAGGAAGAGGACAACCTGACTTAGGGTGGTTACCCCAGTCCCCAGTCACCAGACAAGATGATGCAGAGATGCACATGGGGAGGAAGCCAAGCGGAGATGGTGGCTGAGACAGAGCCCTTGTGACTCCACCTGAGGATGGCCCCAGTCACCAGCACCGGGAGAGAAGCTGGAGCACATCCCTGGTCAGCGCCTGCAGAGGGACCCCTGATGCTAGGCTGCGGCCCCCCGCAGGGTGAGAGCAGTGGTGCTGTTTTAACCGTTCTGGCTTGTGGTTGTTGCATACAGCAGCTGTAGGACATGAACAGCTGCCCGTGAGCACCTTACACCCCAGAAAAGCTCTGACTTCTGTCTCCCCAGAGACAGGGCTTACAGTGTCCCATGCTCAGAAGAGCTTCCCCTCCTTCTTCCCTTTCCTCACCTGCATCACTCCGTCAGGCACCAGCTCACAGCCACTTTCTCCAGGAAGCTGCATCCTGCCTCACCCTACACGGCAGTCGGGGTTCCTCCTTGTGCACAGGCACGTGTCTATGGGAGCACCAGCCATGCAGTATTAAGATTCCTGGTTTCTGCAGCTCACTCATCACAAGATCCCGATGGTGGGGGGGGTCCCATGTCCTCCAACACTGGGCAGCGCCTTACTGTCCTGGAGAGATGTGGGAAGCAAGGCTGCAGTTTCCTGTCTCTCCAGCCACATCCCTTCCACCTGCCAGCTGGTTGACCAGTCAATTATTTAATCTGTGTTTTGACTCACCTCCCTGCAGAGTGTGCGTAGTGTCTGTTCCTGCCTTACACGGTGGCTGCAAGGATGACCTATACCAATGTACATAAGACGTTTGCAGTATCCACAGAAGCCCCGAGGCCGGTCTGCTACTCTTATATCTCTTATATCTTTTCCACTCTTATATCTTTGCTCCAGAATAGAAGTGCTCCCTGGGTCTGGACCCAACCATGACTTCGATGCCCAAGATACACTTGGGGGTGTGTGCGAAAGCCAGGGATAGGATTTATACAAGCAGCATCTTGGTCCTGGGGCTACCAATTGGGGTAAGTCACAGAATGTCTTGGGTTCTTCTTCCCACCCTGTGATAAGAGTGTAGATCAGACTGATCCTTCCCATCCTGGAATCCAAGATGGTAGGGTCCTGTGAAAGTGGCACCGGGGCTCTCAAGTGATACTGTTTCAGCCCTCAGCGGAGCACACAAATGTTAGGAGCTCTCCACTTTTAGAGGAAATTATATTAACTCCATGGAAAAATAACCTTTACCTAATAACAACTGCCAGTTTTGATTGGCAGTTAACCATATCTTTCCAGAATATAAAAACCAGTAAAACCAAATCACCTTTTTACTTGCAAGCACTGTGTCCCAAGCAAATGACTTTTTTCAAAGCATATGATGCACAGAGAAGATAATAAAAGGGGTCAGCAGTGAAACCGTGAGAACTGCAGTGAACCAGATGGTCCCTAAAATTCTTCAGGGCTCGAATGCTCCTGGGATTACTGAAAATTTCTCAAAGACAATGAACTATAACAATTTATTTAACATTTAATTTTATTCTGCGACCTTAAGGGGAAAATGTCCTGCTCCGAATTTCAGGAGAGGAGTACAAGATCCAAGTGAAGATGCCGAGTGGCCAGGTTTGCAGCAGGGGAATTTTCAAAGCTGAAAGTGCTACAACAAGAGAAGGAAATGAATTTAAAAGGGTGCTTTTAAATAACAGTAACAGCAACCCCAACACAAAAGGTCAAAGAAGCTGAAGCAGAGACATCACCAATGAACCGTGGGTGTGACAGGCAGCTGGCTTCCACAATGAGTGGCTTTGGAGCCAGGTAACCCCGAAGGGCTGGAGTGGGGACGGTGGGGAGGGCAGACAGGGGGCATGAAGAAGAAGCTCTCTCCACCGCCACAGGCTGCTCCTGTACCAGGTGCTCAGGATGGATGTGCGAGCTCTTCCCCAGGAAAAGCGGGGGGGACAAAACCATCAGGGCCCTCGGGAACAGCGAGGATGAATAGAAGAGACGAGTAGGGCAGAATGTTAAACCCTTCAAACAGAGCGGGGCACTGATGAGGGTGCCTACAGCGCAATGCACAGGGAAGAGAGCACTGTGCAAGCAGAGCTAAACAAAGCGGCCGACCCAGAGCACCTTGGCACAGGCCCGCATGTTAGCTACGGTTAGTCTGCTTTACAGCTGGATGGGGACAAACTGCGACTGCCCAGTGAGGACAAGCAGAGGCTGTTTATTTGGTGTTTGTGGTACCAAGGAGTCAGACACCATCACATGCACTTGGGAGAGACCCAGTGGCCAGCAGAGCGGGACAGCGTAACAGTGGAAGACAGGTAGACTTCAGGTGTCCCCAACAGCAAGCTGTTGGCTAAGGGAAGACGCAGCAGAGCTAACCAGGAGCAAGGCACCCTGTGACTATTTAGGGGACACAGGTGGCTTTCTCTGCCTGGTCCTATATTGGAAGCAGGGATGAAAATTAGGATTGTTGTTGTTAACCAGGTTCTCTTCATCTGCACATTCAGTCTTGCAGTCCTTTGGTGTAAGTCACAACAAAACAAAGTTTGTCCAAACCACTACCGCCACACACCCTCAGAGCCCCTGAAGAGGGATAGGAGAGGTCTGAGCTGCACTCCGTATACCAGGACGTGGAACAGAAAGGGTGATTCGCCTCCAAGTTCTACACACAATGTAATAAAAGCATCAACCACATTTTCAATAAGATTATCTCGTTGCTTTTGCTGCTTACTGATTTGCATTTATTCTGATTACCACGTTATAGAAAAATGATTCCATAAATAAATCATTGGTGGATAAAAGTTTTCAAAATCCAGCCTACATCAGGAGAAAACGTTTCCAAAAGGCCCTTTGCTAAATGGCGCTTATAAACGCTTCTTGCCCTGAAACCCAAACATCTCCCCCTCCCCAGGCTGTTACAGGGTGACTGACAGGGGCAGAGCCTCACTGGGCTGGATCCCGGCTCTGTCCAGGGTGGCAAAGACCATGTTCATGAATCTGCAAACCCAGCGCCAGCCCCCTCTACTCCCCTCTATTTAGAGCTCACACCAGGAGGTCAGATCTAAGTGCAGCTTTCATGACTAAAATGTGAGGGGACAGGAAATAATCAGGGTACAAACAGCTAGTTTTCCGGTGGCTGTGAACCCCACTGTTTTTAACCATTACAATAAGACTCCAAATGGCTTTTGAATGACAGGATATAGGCACCATTGCTGGATAATGTCCGGGGATTTAAAAAAAAAAAACAACTAATTCTGCCAGACCTGCTGATAGACTATCCTCTAATGGAAGGCATGATTCTAGCGTAGCTCTAAGATTGTGAGATTACACAAGAGCCTATTTCGCTAACTGCCCCGTAGTTTAACAAATTTTTGGATAGAAATGCACCTGAGAAACTGCTGTCCTCCCCCTCATGCTACTTCCCTCCTCCATCTGGTAAAATCCATTCACATTCAACAGCCCGGCAAATGCCAGCTCCTCAGTAACACCTCCCCCGACTGGACCCCTGGGCATGATTCACTCGCCTTTTGTCTCCACTGTTCTTTGTGCAGACTGTTAATACACACGAACATGGTGGGACTCAGCTATTTTTAATGCAATGTTACTCTCCTTCACTAGATTATGAGTTCCTTTTGGGCAAGTCTGCTTCACTTATCTAGGATTCCCTCATTGTTCCACAGGAACAGTGCATCTTATAGTTACCACTGCATTTAATATTCACGAAAGCTTCCAGGGAAAAAAGTACCATCAAGCCTGATTAGGGAAACTGAGGTCAAAGAGATCAATCATTTACCGGAGGCACTAAAGCTAAGAGACACCAGAGCCAGCCTTAGCCCCACTTCCTGGCAGCTTAAAAAGTTTCCATGGCGTCTTTGCCTCCATTGAGCTCTCAGTGCTGCCTGTCAGGTAATAAATCAGCGTCGTGCCATGCCAGGTTCCCCTGTGCACGCACAGCAGAGTCTGCCCTGGATTCCAAAGACTCCCCAGCCCCGATGCTCATGACCTTTAGTCATATGCAATTCTCTTGCTCCCTTTTCTTAGCTTCTGCCACAAAAAATATCCATGTTTTATAAAGTTTCTGCAATGACAGTGCATCCGGTTTTGACGGAGAAGAAGACAGATACGTAGAAAGCAAGACCACAAGCGCCATGGATAGTACGGGCACCCACTCGGTGCCAGCAGCCCCTCCAGACTCCAGGGTGAGGGGCACCTGTGTGTAATCTGCAGCGTCCGTCATGAGGGCCTGCGGGTGGGGGTGTGAACACCCCACTCACTAGGAAAAGTCACCCCCCAGGGCGGGGGGGGATGTTTATCTCATCAGTCCTTGCCTCAGCCCAGCTGAAATAAACCCCTTCACTCTGACTCGACACCCTCAAAGCAACGTTCCAAATGCCATCTGTCTTTCCAAGTAAATGTTCCCTCAGGGTAAAGGAGTACTGATCAAAAAGCCTGAGTATTTTTATTTGCAAGATATGTACAGTCTTCATTATAAATTAACAAACTGACATTCTGTTCCTCCAGCAAAGGAAAAATGAAATATGTAAGAAGCAAAGCCTCTGCTGTGACAGGCAGGCCCCGGAGGTCTTGTCCTCCCAACGCCTTGTCCTGTGATAGCTCCTGTCCCTGACCACCAGCAGTGCCCTTTCCCAGTGCTGCCACAAGGGCTCTGTCTGTGCAGTCCCCTCTGCACATCAAACCCACCCCAGAGAGTTCGGCAGGAAAGCAGAAACAACAAGCGAGCAACCTTGCTTTGCGCAATGCTTTCTGCGGACTCTGTAAGAACCGTCTGTGCTTAGCTTTGCTCCTCTCTTGAACCTGTGACTCCCAGACCTGCAGGCCTCAGGAAACCCTGGGTTCTGGGGCAGATACTCACGTTTTCTGCCCGGAGCCTCTTGGCGGGACACCCCCCGTCCCTGGGGTGAAGCATGTAATACAGTCGGACTTTGCTTGCATGTTTTCGACTCTGGGGAGGAAAAGCAGAAGGACACACTGTGACCACGAAGGCACTGGAGAAAGAATAAGCGACCAAAGTGGGGTTCATGAGCACAACACCAAGAACTGCTTTCACAAAAGCACTGACTTGTGGTCCTATGAGTTGCACAGGATGGAGTTTCAGAAACATTAAGTGACTTGCCAGAGGTTATAAAGCCAAAGTCACTTCAGGAAAAGTAAAAACAGTAATGAAAAAGTTAAAGATATTGAGTTGTCTAGCTTAGCATGGGTAATGTATTAAATTGTCCTTCAAAGTAAGACAAGTGCCGGAAATAACACAAAGGATGGATTGTGGTGAACAGAGGCAATGTGTTAGGCTTGGTGGTGCACACCTATATTCCCAACTCTCCAGGAGGCTGAGGCAGGAGAATGACAAGTTCAAGGCCTGCCCAGACAACCTGGTGAGACCTTGCCTTGAAATAAAATTTACCAAGGGCCGGCAATGCAGCTCCGTGGAAGAGCCCGGCCTGGGAGAGCAAGGCCCTGGTTTCATGCTCAGTACTGCAAAATACATTGAAAAGGAGGCTGGGAAGAAGGGGAAGGAGGAGCAGGGGGAGGGGAGAAGAGGGAAACAAGCAGCAGGGCGCCAAAGGGACTTCCTGCCCCACTCCTGTGCCCTCCCTGAACTCCTGATGCACCCCCACCCAGCATTCCTCTCTTCCACTTTTATCCTTTCTGTCCAGTTCTCCAAACCTGAGTCTCATGAAGAAGCTATGGAGGGAGATTTTCTGAGGTCAAAGCAAAACAGTCACAAGCAGGCAAGAGCAGGGCACCAGATGAAGAAATGAAGGCCACGGCCGGGGACTACAGGACGTAATGCTGGCCACATGGAGCCGGCCGGGCCAAAGCCACTATGGCGAAATTCATGTCCTCCGCCTTCCTTTTTGATTTTTTCAGCACAGGGGACTAATCCTAAGACATTCACTCGGAGCTACAACCCTGGCCATTAATTTAATTTAAGTGTTTATTTTGAGATAGGGCCTTACAAACTTGCTAAATTTCACTGGCATGGCTTGAACTTGTAATATTCTTGCCTCGGCCTCCTGTCGTGTGCCACTATATGTGGCTATGAATCCCTTCCAACTTCTGACTTTCCGCCCTTTGTGGGGTCTATAGACAGGGTGCCCAGATTTCCATGATGTTGAAGAGCACGGCTGTTCACTCCCAGGTTCTCTGTGAGGATAACCACAGAGTGAATGACCTGTAAGGAAGTACAAACAGAAGCTCAGGGTCCCAGCTCCATCTCTACCTCCATGTGACATGGACCCGCCAATAATGGGAATGCCTGTGTGCCTTACATGAGTCTCACCTTCCCCATGCACAAAATGAAAATAACATTTAGTAGAGTAGCCATGAGAATCAGACAAGAAAGAGCATAGAAAAATGATAATTTGCATCATGCTAACTATTTATTGACAGCACCCAATTCCTAACACTGATTTGTTGCTACGTAAGTCCAAGTGCCTCTTCTTTACTCTGAGAAAGTTCTCTTTTAGAGGACTTTGTTCCACTCTCCCATTATTCATAGTTGTATTTTTGGCCAATGTCCCAGATGATGGTTTACTTTTATGGATTAGCCACGGAGCTGAAATGACTTTTGGACAACACACAGCAAGTTGCATCTCGTTTGCAGGACGTATGTTGTAAATACTTCCTGCCAGGCCTTCCCTATGCAACACGTTTTAATTCCTTTATTCTGTCTACAGCAAGGAGGCTTCCAAACAGTCCCTGGACACTTTAAAGGCCTTTCAATGGGTTTAAAATTACTAACAGAACGTGAGAAATTTTACAGATGTGTAAAAGTACTAAAGAGTGGTTTGAAAGACATTGGCAACATCTGTGTCTATTTCTAGGCTCTGCAGTAGGTTTTAATCAAGATTGTCTTGATTCTTTTGTTTGTTTGTTTACCTGGAATGATAGGGCAGAAAAATGAGGACCTGTGTGGGTGGATGTGTGTGAGATGATTCAACATCAGTTTTTGTTTTCAGTTTCTTCTGGTTAGACAACAGCCCAGCACAGATTAGCCGGAGTTTTGTTTGTTTGATTTGGTTTCGTTTCATTGTTCTTTTGCAAATAAATAGGTTGATTACTAAAATACGCTTGTGTTTTCTACAATTCTGTTGAGGTTGGGGAAGCAGAGGGAGTGGTAATGTTTGCAAGACCAGCTGTAGCCAAAACAATAAAACAAAGAATGCCTCCGAATCTACCAGCAGGGCCAGGGGTTTGGCTCAGTAGTATAAGCGCCTGCCTGGCAAGTGCAAGGTCCTGAGTTTGAGCCCCGATACAAAAAAAATAAAATAACAAAATAAAGAAATAGATAAAAATAAAACCTATCAGAGGCTGCAGGTAGACACAGCCTGGGAGGAGGAAAAGTGCAATTGGCAACTGGTAAAAAGACAGCGGGGAGCACACATGGACTCATGCTCAGCCAAAGTGGATGTTCAGTTTTGTGTCTGCAATCACAGAAAAACTTCTTATCAAAACCCCTACCTCATCCGTCTACACAAAGCTCTGGAGAACAAAATTGAGACAAAATTGGAAATCTCACAGCGTGGTCTGTTTCAGGGCTGTTCTGATTTGGTTTTTTCCTCCTTTCCTAAAGTGTTCTATTTCTATTCAAAAAAGTTTCCAGCAAAGGCAAAGCTCACCGTGCCATTTCTCTGGAGTTTGACAAATCCATAAAAACCCATTAGCTGAGAGGAAAATAAATGATGAACTGTTCCCCGGAGCCGTTCGTGACCAGGAGAGCCAGGATCTGAGATTTAGTAGCAGGGGGAGGATCACAGAGTCCGCGCTTCCTTCGGCTCCCCCTTTCCAGTCTTGGAGAAGTGAGCCTGAGTGTTCTCCAAAGAAGTGCACTGCCTAAGGCCAGGAATGAGGCGCTCTGGAAAGTACGCCCCGCTCAGGATGCAGGGCTGGAGGGATGTGCCATCTCATCACCCAGTGCCTCCCTCTGCCCGCGATCCCCTTTGCCTCCATTGCTGCCTCCAGGTTACCGGGGGGCAGAGCCAGTGCCTTGCCTGTCCACAGCCTAGCTGGCCTCCAGGAGGGCTCGCTAACTGCAGACTGCCCGTGTCTCAGTGTAGCTGACTCACAGCTCCATGGCTGACTGGGGGCAGAGGTCCCTGCAGACTGCTCCTGGGTGCACCATAGGTCGCACTGCCTTTGGCCTGGGGCTTCATCAGCAGAGCCGTGTCTGCCCTCTGCTTAGAACCCCGGCACCCTCAGGATGAGACTGGAGTCCCTCCCTTCCAGTGTTGGCCTCCAATCACTCCTCTCAACCTGCTGCCTTCAAATTTGGCACAGAAATCTCACCACTTTCCTTTTGTTCCTTTAAAACATGAACTTCCCTCAAAGAGTTAAAATCAGTTCCAAGTAAAGATGTTTATTGCAGGAGTACTTAAATTTGAACAACCACACACGTTCACCAGTAGGAAACTGGTCAAGGGGCAGCCATGGAAAACCTTATGCTTAGTACATAATCAGGAAACATGGTTTGTGCATAATGGGTGATGAATGAGAAATGCTGAACCTAAAACTGCATGCATACTACAGTTACAATAACACAGAAGTGTATAAGGACATCAAGAAGAGGAGGGAATCAAAGTAGAAAAAGAAGTTAGAGGGAATCGGGATTTTGTTTTTTATTTCTGTAACAAATTTTCCTGTAATGTAATAATGATAACTTTAAAATGCTCAGCCATGGTAGTTCTACATTAGATGCAATTTTCACCCACAATTATTATCATTAGTGAAAAGCTTCATGAACTGGGCTGCTCAGAACTGGTATAAATGATCACATTCCCATTTCCTGCTATTAATGGCTACACAATAAAAATGCATCTTTTCCATTGCAATACTACTTGATGAGCCTTTAGCCCAAGGACAATAGATGTTACTTCAAATTCTACACTGTGGTTTTGGTACATACAAGTGCTTGGTACATAGGTGAGCCTGCCGCAGTGGTCACTTCCAGGCTCTATGTCTATATGGAGACTCTGGCCAGCGAGACCCAAGCTGTCCACAGGGCCCAGATGAGAAGGCATGGAAGACAACACAGGTCTCAGACTGAGTCTGTGTCACCCACACGGACGCAAACAACCACCAAGAATCCTTACAGCTTCTTCAAAGATTTATCAATCCCTGCAATTTGCACTGCTTTCAAAAGTATGAAAAGGCAGGCAAACTGTCAAGTGAAAGGAACTTTAAGGAGAAAAAAACCCCTGCATGTTAAATGTATGTATTACAGAGCTTCAGGAAAAAAAAAGAGGCATTATTTCAAGGAAAGAGGCATGAAAAAGAAATCACAATCTCCTTCAGTTGAGAGAATCAAGCCCAGGCTCTTTCCTGCACTAATATTTGCATTTTAAGCAAAAGTCATTGCTTTCGCTCAACCTATATCATGTCTAAGCTTCCCAGATAGAGCAGAAATCACCAATTTTTCCATTTTAATTAATGCCTTTGCCCCCAACCCTAGGCATTGTGCAGGGTCAGACCAACGTGAAGATTACTGAAACAATTCACTGAAACAATCCCTCGGTACTTAAAGAAATTATCTACGGTGGAAATTCAAGTTATACCTCCCTTTAGGGGGATAAAGAATAAGACAAACCTCTATTTCAGGCGTACATGGAAAAAGAAGGGGGTAAAACACATAAAAATAGAATAACAATTGCTGAATAACAATCTTCCATTATCACACATCCTTTAAAAGAATTCTCAACTCAAATTTGCTTTCAGCAAGGCTGATTTCTGGTCTTATAAAATGGAGAGATAACAAAGTGAGTTTGTATTTGACTAACGCCTCCAGCAGTCTCCAGAATCCTTTCACATTTATCATCTCATTTTTGTCATCAAATCACAGTTGTGAGGCTTGCAGGAGAGGTGTTATCTCAAATAAGCTTTGTCATCCCTTTCTGATTTGTGAGATAAGTCTTCTGCCATCTTATTTCATCATAGGTATCTAATTATCCCTTGTCTTGAAGCCAGCTCAAACAAGCCAAGGACTTTAAGAAAAACAGAAAATCTGGAACAGAGTGTTAACGTGGAAGAGTGATTTTCACAGGACACCACCTTTGAGTCATTTCTGGTCTTTAAGGGTAACCAGGAGGCAAGTAAGGAAAGAGCAGCAGACACCAAGGGTCTGACTCACTGGAGCATTGGAGAATGATGAGCTGATGTTAGATTAAAGGCGTCGCTTCGAGGGCTGGAACGAGAGGGGGTCCTGAGAACCCCACTCTAGGGATAATCCCTGGAAAAGCTCAGCACAGCTGCACTAACTAAGTTAAGGTTAAATGCAGACAAATCAAATGGAAGACCACAAGGGTCAGAGTTTCCTTCTCAGGAGTAGAGCTCACCCTCTCTTTCCCTTCCTACCATGGGAAAAGGTTAGGTGCATCCTTTTCCTGCACCCACCATGAAAGATGGACCAGCTAACACACTAGGAAGAGACAACCAGGCTCTAAAAGTTTTTGCCAACCCAGAGAAGGATGAGAGAAGACTTAACTGCAGGAACGACCCAAGGTCCCAGGCTGCAGGTCTCCCACCCTCTGCCAGGCTCCTGAAGTGGTCTATGACCCAGTACTGGACCTGGTGTTGAAGCCAAAGATGCTTCTCAGGTAGAAGACGAAAGGGCAGAAGGCCAGCCCACACCTAGTGGGGAATGTGGCAGGCCTTAATGGCCTTCTGCTCTGCCAGCGATGAGTGGCATCTGTAAACAAATTCACATGCTATAAAAGAAGACTTGGGAGGAGGCAGTGCAGGGTGCAGGAGAGGGAATCCAGGGCCTCACACATGCCAGGCAAATGCTCTACCTCTGAGCCACAACCCCAGCCGGACCAAAAGTGACTTAAAAAGTCCTCGAGAGGATAAACCAAGCAATTATTTGCAAAGCATTAGCTATAATAAGTAGAAGTGAATTGTAAGTGGTCACACTTTGGGGCATTCAAATCAAGAAAATATGAACTGGGGCAAAAACTGCACAGTAAGATAAGGCAGCTGATTGAAGTGATACTGTCTGAGTTAAAGTAAAAAAATTAAAATATCATAGCTTAATTTGAAAGTCTTTTACAGCAGTTCAAGAGCAGAGTCAATACTGCTGATTTACACTGAAGTCAAGAGAAGAACAATTTCTGAAATTCAGAGGAACAGGTTATGAGAAGTGCAAAACAAATGAAACTAGAGAACCTACACATGAAAGACCAAACTATATCCATGTATATAGGGTGGCATCGGTGACAGAACACAGAAGTGAAATAGGATAAAGAGAGTTGAGCCTAAAGAGAAAACTTGAAAATTATGTTTAACCTCAAGGATGAAAATTTCTAAGGTATAAAGCAACACCCGCAAGACTAACAAATATAGCTGCAAAATGCAGGAGTCTTAAGCCTGAAATGTACATAAGAAGCAACCACAGAATAGGCACAATATTTGCAACATGTAAAATAAAGGTCTCGTACCTTTGGCATAGAGTATCTTCACAAATATATACAGAGAAGAGCAATATTAAAACACAAAAATCAGAAACTGTAATTGTAGGAACACAAACAGCTAAAGCCAATTCAAAAAGAATTTAGCCAAATATTTCCTCGAAATTTTTAAATTAAAAATCTACATGTTTTCACCAATCAAACTGGAAAGGGTTCGCAAAATATCTATATCCATACCAATGGGGATGCAGGAAGACTGCCAGGCTGCACAGAGCTGACAGGCTTGAAACTACACTAGCTTCCCAGAGAGAAATTGTGCAATATCCATCCAAGAGGCAAAACGTGACTTGAGCCAGCAATGCTAGATCTGTATATGTATCTTAAGTAAACAATTAGAGACACATACTTCCATTGATTTGTAGTAGTGAAAAATGGAAAAATTATTTAAGTGCTCTAAAACAAGAAAGACAAATATTTTTTATAAATATAAGAAACAGCCATTTTGGTTATAAATATAACCAAACAGCCATTAGCAGGCAGAATATTATTCAATGACGTAAAATACAAATGAAATAACATTGGGAAAAAAGGTAGTTTCAAGCCAGAATACAAAGGATACCAAATTTTTAAACAGAAATATATATGTGCATATGCATGCATCCAGTATACATATACTGTTATAGTTTAGGTCTGAAATGCCCCCAGATCTCTCACATATTCAGAGGTGGGGCTTTCAGAAGATGGTTGATCAGAGGCACTATATTCTAATCATCAGTAGATTCATTCATTGGTGACTTCATGCTAAAAGCTCTGAGGAAGTGAGTTCCAGATAGAGGAGGTGGGTCACTAGGGCCTACCTTTGGAGGCAAATCTCTCTCTCAGGCTGTCTTGCTCTCTCTGCTTTCTGGCTTCAACAGGTTGAGTAGCTTTCCTCTGTTAGCCCCTCCGCCATGAAGTGTTAGCCCTGGAGCTGACAAACCATGGACTGCAACCTCTGAAACTATGAACCAAAATAAGCCTTCCCTCCTTAAGCTGTAGGTGTCAAACATTTTACTTTAGTGAGGGAAAGTTTATTTATATAAATATATAAGATAAAAGCCCAGAAGAAAGAATACTGAAGTGTTAATTTCATCTGTGAAGATTTCAAGTGATTTTTAATTTTTTATTCATGTACATTTGAATTTTCAAAATTTCTGAGTTATCATTGCAGTTATCAGAAGGAAAAAAATCACAATTCAAAAAGTTCATTCCAACACTAATGATTAACATCATATGAAAAAAGGGAGTTTCATAAAGATAAAACTGTAAGCAACATAAATGGTAATTTATGAATTTTCAAAAAATAAGTGCTATATACATTGAGTCCCTGTTGAACACTCATAATCTATCACAACACCTGAAACCCACCTAATGCTCAGTAAGGACTTAGACAATCCTAGAAGAGCTAAGACCCTTGATGCAGACCGCTGTGTGCATTGTTAGGGATCTTGCTTTCCAAAAATGAAATGAAAAGCATTCCCCTCGCAGTCTGTCTCTAACCTCACTGGTGGGCGTAGGCTAGGAAAGCACTGAACCCATGGACCTGGAGATCCAGCAACAACCCCTGTAGGCTCTCTGCAGAGAGTAGCCACTCAGCTGGTGAACTGACAGGCTGCACTAGAAGCAAATGCTCTAGGGGAACAGGAATGCTGTAACTGACACAAAAGTGGAGGCTCCAAGGTGGGGAAAAATCACAGGGCTACAAGTACCAGGGCATACATGGGTCCAGTTTGTCGAGGATGAGCAATTTCAGTCAAAGCAGAGATAATTCCTCCACTGCTTCAAAGAAGTTATACTTAGCAGATACTAGCTTGGCTAAGTCTCCTTTATCCTATAGGCAGACGTATGTGCTGCTATGGCTGATGGTCATGTGTCTCTTAGTTTTTAATCACAGAATCCTGGTGGTTGTGTTATCTTCTACTGTGGACTAAATCACATCCCTCTGAATTCATAGGTCAAAACCCTGGCCCCAACATGACTATATTTAGAGACAGGGCCTTTGAACAGGTAATTAAGGTTAACTGAGGTCATAGGATGGGACTCTAATCCAACAAGACTGTGTTCTTACAAGAAGGGAAAGAGACATCAGGTCTCTCTTGCTTTCTTCTCTCACACTCCCTCCCCCCATCTCCCCTCACCCTCCTTGCATAGGAAAAAGAGGCATAATGAGGTCAAGGCAAGATGGCGACTATCTACAAGCCAGGAAGAAAGCCCTCAGCAGAAGCCAACCCTGTTGGCATCTCAATCATGGTCTGGCCTTCAAAGCAATGAGAAAATCAGTATCTATTGCACAAGCCCAGAGTGTGTGGTATCTTGTTATGACAGCCTGAGCTGACTAATACATATGCTATCATCTAAACTTGCCACTCTCTTGGACTCATTCTTCTTGCATAAAGCAATTGGTCCATTTTTCAAAAGCAAAGAGGGTAGTCTTGAAGTTTTCAGAATTAGGTCACTTTTTCCCAAAATATTTTTAAAAGAGCATTTAAAATGAGGAATGATCATCTTAACTGTACACCTTATCTTTGAAGAGGATGTTTTTGTTGGAAAAAATGTATGTGATGGGATGGGTAATACCATTATGATGTAAACATATTTGTACTAAAGCTGTATTTCTGTCTGCCTACGCAAGTAACTACACAAACGCATTAAAATTTTAAATCAAAGTCTTGCAACTCAAAAATTAAATTACCACCCAAGTGTGGAGGAAGAGTTTTTCCGTGGCAAGAATACAGACCTAAATATGTCTCCATGATGTCTGGGAATTTTAAGCAGTCACAGGAGAGATGAAAGAACACGGGTTCATCTAGGCCTTTATTTTGCCATTTGCAGAAACAAGAAGCAAAGGCGATCTGCCCTCATATGCCTTTGTAGAGAAGTTAAAGTTAGAGACGAGGCGGGGAAAGAGCTGGCTCGATCATGTTAAAGCCTGAGAGGACTGGGTGATTTGAAGTAACAAAGCTATCAAATCCTTCTGAAATGTTAAAACTTAAACCACACAAACCAATCCCAGGCCACCGTTTCCCAAGTCCCTTGGTTTCCTCTAAAAAAAGTACATGGTTAGACTAAGAAAAATTGAGTGCTTTATAAAAATATCACTGTGTGAAGTTTCCAAGAATTAATGTCCTCCTCCCTACACACACCGCCGGGGGAAACACCAGATCAGTCTTTATCTGTTTGTGCGGAATAAAGTTTACTCTTCATAGAAAAGCAAGCAACAGAGATGGCCGACACTAGACAGAGAGGGGCGGTGGCCCCCCAGTCCCGATGAGATTACTAGCATAATCAGGGTTCACCCGTGCTGCCACACCCTGTGTAGCTCACTGCTGTACTCGGTGTACAATTTTCACACCGGCTTCTCTTTTCATGCTGTTACTTAATACTCCTTGATACATGCCACATGGTTATTTTCAAACTGAACTCTGTTTGTATGACTGACTCTCCAATTTCTTAATATTTTTACAATCCAAATCCATCCTCAGCATATAATTTTAAATATTCTGCACAGAACAGCTCCTCTGTAAGTACTCATTAAGTATCTAAGTGGCCAGGCAAGTCAGACTATGGAATATGACTTAAATAAGCCTCGCTTTAAACAAAGCAATAGTTTAAAAAAAAATGTGAGCTGGCAAAACAGAATACTTGATTAACAAAAGGATTCTGTACCTTCCAATAAATTATATTTCAAAGACAAGTTCCCTGGGACTTGAAAAGGAACTTTATTTTCTAAGATGTTATATCTGCATTATTTTCCAAAATGGTTTTCTGTACATACAGCATTTTTAACCTAAGAAAAAATGATCAGCTAATTTCACTGACATTTATCATAGTAAAATAATATACACAAAACAGCATATCTCCCTGTCCTTCACACACACACACACACACACACACACACACACACACACACAGAGAAAGAGAGACTTCAGCTAGTGTTACACACAAAACTAGCTCAATGAAGTGAGGCAGGCGTGGGAATTCTCAGTTTGTCACTGCTGAAATCTCTAGCTATGACATGAGTACAAAATTAGGTTTGTAGCTTTGTTTCACCTAATGGCAGGGAAATAGAATTTTTTTTTTCTTATGAATCTTATGCAACAGAGTCTCATGATAGAGTTAAGTATTCAGATGCAAATTTTATTTTTCTGGCAATGTTGGTTTTGTTTAATACTACCTTAAGGGGGATCCCACAAGCAACCAGCTGCAAATCTACTGTCACCCGAAACTCAACTCCCACCTGCTTTGCAATTTATCTATTTTCCTACTCAAATCCCGGATTTTATTCTGTCTGTAGGTTGCTTTCCACTAATCACACAAAAAAAGCAAAACAGGAAATTTCTGAAATAACCCATCTTTTCTAACCGATGGTTGAGTTGAAGATGGTTTTATTCAAACACTGTCTCCCAGGTGTGCACAGTGTTTCTATGTCACCCTTCACCCTCAACAGGAGAGAGCAGAGAGAAGCAGGAGCAGAGGCCTACATTCCCAGAGGGTAGTGTGCCCGCAGCTCCTGGGAAAGGGCGAGGGCGCTGCAGGATTTCCTGGGTGCTGCCTCACGGCCTGCCCTCTGGCTGCCAGGCCAGGGCTGCAATGCCCTACTCTTTCCATTCATTCTCAGTTTGGTCCTAGTACACCTGATTCAGCATCATAGATTTGTTTTGAGGCAGGTTTCAGGTCTAGTAATGAGAATTATTTGGAATAGTGGCCTGGGATTTTTTCCCTTTCTTACCAGCTCCCCGGGGATTTGTAGGAAAGTAGTTTTTACAAAGCACACAGCTGGACTGCCCTCCTTTCCTGGTCTTCTCATTTTCTCTGCCTTCCTATGGCTGCCAAGCCCAAGCTGGCAGGAAAAGGAAACAGACTGAGCACTGCTGTCTACCAGCATCGACTGGATGGTGCAAGAGGTAAAATAGGAAAAACCCATCTCAAGGGCAGTCCTGGGGAGCCGCAAAAAACAGGCGGGAAACTGAAGAATTTAAAGACACCTAGTGGAGGCAGGAGCCCCACGCTGCCATCTTCCCCCTCAAACCTCTGACTGCCCATTTTCATGTCTGAAAATTCTCCCTTTCCTACTTCCACCCTTTCCATTTCTTTTTCCTAACAACCTTCAGAACATCTCTCAGTACCTGTCAACCCATCCTGCTCTCACTCAAGGCTTCCAAAGAGAAGCCACGCCCCTGCCTGAATGAACCCTTGTCAGGATTCCTGCACTAATCTGGAACAATAGCATTCTCCGGCAAGAGGCACAGAATTCAGTGAAGCAGAGACACTGGGAACAGACAAATGAAGAATTTCAATGAGGAATACAATGGTGCCTCAGTTCAAGAACTTGATTCTTTCCATAGTTCTGCTCAAGAGCTGAATGAGAACGGAATCAGTCAATGGTTAGGTTTAGCACTGACCTTATACGGAAATTGGATTTGGTTCTTGTCTAGTTTGGTTTGTGACCAGAATTACTGGGAGAATTGAACTGGGGTATCATGAATTGAGGTATCATATAAAATCTGAGAACATATTATCAATATAAAACAAAAATATGAAACCACAAAAATAAAGAGAAATCTTACATATAATGACCAAAGTGAGAAGGTTCATTACTTTAATGCTATGGCAAGCAGAGACACCAAAACGGCACCCATGATTTGGAGGCAGATTTATTTATATCAACTGGCATTGATCGGGATCATTCCCAGAATATCAGGCCCTGATCTCTGGTGCTGTAGAGCTTATAAGCAAGCAGGAAGTACAGAGGCAAGAGGGCTTGTCAGTTGGGGATTGGCTTATGCAATATGCATCATAGTGACCAGCTGTGCCTCACAGTGACCAGCTGTTTCTAAGAGACACAAAACAACTGGAGCTGAAACAGGAACCGTTACTTGAACAATTAAGGAACTGAAGTATACTGGCATTTTCTGCTATATTACCTCCCTCCTTTAGTTTCCCCAGCAAATCTTTTCTGGGCAGAGTTCATATAATCTCCTGAGACAACTAGAAGCAGTAACGCTGGGTTGTCAGGGATCCTAGGATGGCCCTAGCCAAGCTTCCCAAGATTGTCTTATCACAGAGTTTTCCCTAAACTGTTTTTAGGAAGAGGCATAATTCAGGTCTGCCTGTTCTGTAACATTTCTGGCAAGGTACTGAGGGACTCAATCTGATCTAGGCTAGTGTCCAATATGACTTGGATGCTCATCAAATCTTGGTCAACTGTTTGATTAATTGTTCTATTCTCTTGGAGCAACTACCATAGAGTCTAAGGAAAAAAAAAAAACTAGCAGGGGACAGGGAAGCTAGGACTGAGGTAAGCAAAATCCACATCAGTTAACAAAAACCATAGCCAGAAGGGGCAGGGAAACAAGAACTAGGGTAAGCAGCCTGAAAAGACACCAAAATCAAGGGGCCTAGGTATGGAGCAAACTGTGCCCTCAGACTTCAGCCATGCATCCAAAGTGACCAGAATAGGGTTTTGAGCGCACTATCTCTGTAAAGTGATCCCAGGAGGAGCTATCCAGGTAAATTTTCCAGTGTATCTTGGGCTGTATTCCCAAAGCTTGTAAAGGTAGTTAATACGTACCAGGTTATATGTGTGTGCAGGAAGGTCTGCAGAGATGGCTGGTCTTTTAACTGGTTATAAAGAGTCTTTTAGCTCTTCTAGAGCTTTGTTGCCTGTATGCCATATGTAGTTTTTATTTAATCTCTGCTACAAATGCCTGCCTGGTGTCACTGCTAGGCCATATCTAAGGATGATATTCTACAGCCGAACTCTACAAACTTTCCTTACCAGCTGGAGTAGTGTCTTGGGTTTATTTCTGTGCAGAGTTCACTATATTGCTTGAGGTCAGGGCCAGTGACACAGACTCTGAAGCCTGAGTTGGCTGTGGGGTATGGGCACCAGCGCTGTGGCTTGAGCTTGTGGAACATACAGTGGTGGCAGGTCTGGCTCTGTGTCATTGGCAGCAGTTTCCAAACAGTGGCAGGAAGCAGTAGCAGGAGAGCATTGACCAAAATAACTTTGTCCAATGTGACCACAGCATATCTAGTCTGTCCTAATAGAGCAACTTCCATCCACAAAGAGAGTACTCAGCATTTGTCAGGGGTTTTATTTTCTATGTCTGATCAGCTCAAGAACAGTTTATCACACAGTGCCAGGCAGTCACGGTCCATTGGGCCCAGCTCTGAAGGCAAGTACATGGCAGGATTGAATGGTTGTATCACCAATAGAGTCAGGTGGGGATTTTTGCATGAGTCCTTGGTATTGGGTGAGGTCCAGCATAGCATGTGGCACCTGGACTGTTAGGTCTTGGCCCAAAGTAAGCTTGTCAGCTTTCTTTATCAGAAGGACAGTGGCTATTAGAGCATGGAGGCAAAGTGGGGGGCAGCCCTTAGTGACTGGATCCAAGTATTTGTACAGGTAGGCCACTGGGCACTGACAGTCTGGAGCAAGCATCATGGTTTTTGTGAATTTAAGGATCTAGATTTTATAAAAGACAACAGCTCTAAGAAATTCAAAGGGGGGGATTGCATGTGTGTGTTTTATTGTTTGTTTTTTTTTTTAACCAGTTTCTGTCAAATATTGTAGCAGAGCTTTTGTGCCTTTTCAGCAGGTAGCTTGGGTTTCATCAATCAGAATTGCAGTGATCAATCATAAGTGCAGTGAAAAAGAAATAAGCTTTTAAACCTTTGGGAGGTTGAATCCAGGTCAGTTAATGTTTGAGTCCAAAACTGGGGTCTTTGAGAAAAGAAACTGGCTGGCAGGAGCCAACCAAAGGCAGAAGAAGGTATTCTAGGTCTAGGCAAGTATATCAGTAGGCTGTGGGTGGCAGAAACCTAAGGTAACATATATGGAAGGCAATCATGGCAGCATTGGCAGCTCAGAGACCTTGAATTGGCTTTACAGGAAAGAAAGGTATATTTTAGCAGTTTCACAGTCTCTACTGCTTGCTCAGGGGACTGTGATGGAGCCAAATGTATCATCAGAGTCTCACTGAAAATAGTAGTTTTTAACCCCTATGGCAATTGAGTCCAAATGAGCTGACTTTTTGCCTAAGGATTTTACCAGATGAAGGAGCTTATGGCAGCAACTTCCAAACAGAGAAAGGCATGCTTTAAACCTAGAACAAAAAGTGTGTATGGGTAGAGAACCATGAAGTGTAAGGTGATGGCTGCATTTACAACATGGAGATCTTCCCAAAGTGATTGACGGTTTATCACACTGATGTGTGGCTGGATGGCTGTTTGTGCTTTCCATGACATCTGACAACAACAAAGGTTGTGGAGAGGTAGCATGGTTGATGGCCAGGCCCAGAGGTGAGTCTTTAGTCTATACTTCTGGAAGGAGAGTTTTCAGAACTTTGGGATTGTGGTTATCTGTCTCAGACTCACACAGATGTCATTTTCCTCTCACGTAACAGTCAAAATTGAATATTCAGGATTAAACAAGATGGAGGTTGACTGGCCTGGTGGGAAGATATCCTCACATGCTGTTAAGTTTGTGCCTAGCTGAAGGGACAAAAAACAAGAGTCCCAGTTTCCCCAGGGATGGTAGCTTTATGACAGAGATGAAGTCAGAGTGTTCTGTTCCACTGTCTACCGAAAAGTCATGGGTTTGCCCCAACTTTTGCAATGATCATGGGCTCTTTGGGGCCCAATATGATAGAGCTCTGTCTGTCTTATCTATTAAAGGCACAATGTGTTTGTTAGCTAAATTTTTCCTCAGTCAAAATGTAGAACTCAGAAGGAATTGTCAACAGTCATCTATATCAGGTGGGTATTAGAAGATGCCATCTAATCAGGATAGGCATGTCTTTGGGAGGCTAGGCTGTGTGGCCAAATGCAGGCAGTGGCTAGCTGGAACCAGTTCAAATGAATGGAAGTAGACAAGGTGGGAGGGAGGAGTGAAGCTATAAATGTTGACAGTAACTGCAGCAGCTGACAAGGGTGTCAGTGCAGAATTCTTAGGAAGAATGAGCCTCATTTTCCTTTTTTCTTCATTTGAGATGCAGAAAGTGGTTTGCTTTCATTTTTAACTCTGTTAAAAGCCCTTTTTCCTGCAGCCAGGGAGTATGAGTTTTGACTAATTCCTATTTCTGGTTCCCTATATGTGTGCTGTTTACCCTTGAACAACAGGCAAAGGATGGGTAGACTTCTGCAAGAAATCATTCAGATGCCCACCTGACTGTGCCCCTCACAGAGATTTAAGTGTAATTTAGCTAGGGAGGGTGTGAGGCCCCCATTATGCCATATGTTCATTACCACAGAACCATAGACGAGGGCCCAATTAGCCACTGTGACCAGTGCTTCCCAGTCTTGGTGCACAAATGGAGCAGCCTATTGCTTATGCTGTCCACACCACTCATCGCACATTCACTCAGCAGGAATTCAGAGCTTAAACATTCCAACTCCCTTCTGTTGAGGATGGCCTTAACTAGCAAGAGTTGATCAAGCTCTTCTGCTCAAACTGAGCAGGACTAAGAGACTGACTAACTTGAGTGCCCCTAGAGTTCTTACTGGAACCAGTCAGGCAGACAGACTCTGACAGTCTCCTCCTCCCTTTGGCATCTGTCTTAGTCACTTTTCTCTCATTGTTGAGACAAAATACCCAAAACCCAAAATTAAGGAGGGAAAGGCAAATATCTCAACTTAAATAGTGGGCAAAAGACTTTGTTAAAGAATGTCAGAATCAGGTGTCAAATGGTAAAGATGGATTTTATTTAAAACTTCATTGCACGAGGGGAAAAGAACAGAGAAATGGGCTTAATTCCAATTACTATCAGAATGACGGGGATTTATATGTAAGGATCAAGTTGTGGAGGATAGGGCCATTGATTCTCCAAAAGAGGACATATGACCAATAGGCAGAGAGGATGCTCACAGTGATCATTAGTCACCAGAGAAACCAAAACCAAAGCCACAATAAAGTCTAAGTTCACACACACTTAGTAGGCTATCAAAAAGGCAGGCAATAGTAATAGTAAGTAATGTAGTTTGTGGAGAAATTGACACTTCAATTCCAATTCCAATTGTGAATGTAAAACAGTTTGGCCACATTGGAAAAGAATTTGGCAGTTTCTGAAAAAATTAGAGTTACCATCTAACTCAAAAAAAATGTTACTCTATCGGTGTACTCTTATGAGAACGGAAAAGCGTATGTCCACATAAAAACTCATGCATGACTCCTCACAGAAGCATTATTCATAAGAGCCAACATATGAAAACAATCCATATGTCCACCAACTGACTAATGGATAAACATGTGCTGCAGTACAGCGTCAGTCAGGCATAAAAAGAAGTGAGGATTTGATACATAGTACAACATGAATAAACCATGAAAATGTATGTGATATGACAGAAGTCAGGGCCAAGGTACCACAGATTGCATGATTCCATATAAAACAAATACTAAACAAAGGCAAATCCATAGGGAGAGGAAGTAGATTAAGTAGAACAAGACAGAGTAGGAAATTAGTGTACAGCAGTATAACACTACTCACTATTCTACTATGAGAATTGGGGAAGTGGTGTGAGTGTAGTGGTTAATATACGGTTCTGTGAAATAGCCAACTACCCCAAACGATATACTTAAAATAATAAATTTAGAGCATTTATATTAAAGATGTTCAAAATTAAAATAATGAAAAACTATTATGAACTACAAAAATGAAATTGATAAATTTCTTAAAAATATGACCAAAAAAACTCCAAGAGTAGAGATTTGAAACAATTCAAGAATTTTTTTAAATTTGAAACAGCTATTAAATAGTTTCTCTTTTCTACTACCATGACCACCACCACCACTAGCAACAAGAAGACTAAATAGCTCCAGACCATTCCATGATGATGACAGATTAGCAAAGTGTAAGCACACATTCATACCACAATATTTCAAGGACTCATATTTTTCCCCACATTAAGAGATCTAAAAACCATATTGTAACCAATGCAGAAAAGTCACTTGATAAAAGCTAGCATCTACTCACATATATTTTTAAAACCTAGCTAAGGAAAGAGGAATATTTTTCTATTTGTACAGGTTATTTAAAAAGTCTACAGAAATCATTATTTTTCATGGAGAAATTTTGATTGCACTTCTTTGAAGAGTAGAAACAAGAAATTCAGATGATCATCCCACTCCTGCTAATCACAGCATTAGAATTTCTCACCAACCCCATAAAAAAAGAAAAAGGAAACTGACAAAAGAGAAGAGCTATAACCATTGTTTGTAACTATCTATCTATATCTATGTCTATATATCTATATCTCTATATATCCATATATCTACCTATCTATATCTATATAGCTTTAAAAAAAGGAAGAATCAAAACCCAGCACTCAGGAGGCTGAGACAAGAGGATTATTGCAAGTTCAAGACCAGCCTGCACTGCAAAGTAAGCTCAGGACTAGCCTAAATGCATAGAGAGACCCTGTCTCAAAAAGCCAAAAAACAAAACAAAAAAAAAAGGACAAAGAGAAGAACTAGAAGGAGAAGAACAAGAAGGAGAAAGAGAAGGATAGGAGGAGAGGAATCAATAGAGACTGTGAGAACTTGTGGACTTCCGTCACTACACTGGCTGTGAAGACACACTGCCCCACCTGTCAAAGGAGATCTTCCTGCCCTGCTCCTGGGAGTTCTGCCCACAGAATTCTTAACCGCCAGCTCACTCTGGGATCCTCTCAATGATAGACAGCTGCATGCCCAAAGCCAAGTCCTTCCCATTCTATGATGAGACAAATCAATCAATCAGTCAATCAATAACAAGAGAGCTCCCTGAACAGATGCTTTGAGACTGTTATGAACCTTGAGTATAACCCTCTAAACTTGAGATTAAATCATACTAAACTTGTACAAGTTTACAAAATCAGGAGGTTTCATGAGCCAGGAAGGGAACACATCCTTTCTTATTGTAGAGGCTGAAGTCTTGACTGCAGTGCTACACCCAGGGTAATCTCCCTTAGCATCCAAGGGTTACACAGTGCCTGCCCCTGCTTCATGCTGACTCTCACCTTAGTCCTGGGAGGACAGGTATGCTTTCCATGTGCACACCACACTGTAAAAATCCCTCTACCCCTATTTCAAGAATGAAATCTTCAGTAACACAACAGAACACTAACTCCACTCTATTTTAACCACTAACAGGTCAAATTGTCTGTACAGCAAGTCCTCTACTTACAAACACTGGAACTGCAGACTGTCATGGGTAAAAAAGACCTCACATTATAGATACTTGTAGATGTGAGCAAATCGTGGAAGCAGCTTGTGTGTCTGCCACACAGTCACAGGTGAGCTGCTGTGTCTTATTACACAGTGCCACAGTGTGCAGTAGTGTAGTTCTCAGTCAGAGCCCACCACGTGCAGAAGCAGTGGTGATATGGAGGGCACTTCTGGGAACCATGGAAATAAAAGTGAAAATAATTGAGAGACTGAACCCAGGTGGAAAGATGGTAGATATTGCTCATTCTTATAACATGAATCATTCAGCCACCATCACAGTCCCAAAGAACAAGGACAGGATCAAGGAGTATGAGAAGTCAGCTGCGCCGGTGAAGTCAGCAATCACATCCTGACAGCATGGCACAGCAGTAGAGGAGATGGAGAGGCTTCTCCGTGTGCGATGCAGGGTCTGCATCAGCACCAGGTCCCACTCAGCTTAGTGCTCATTCAAGAAAAACTATGTTATGGTTTGTGTCTGGGTGTCCCCGCCAAGCCTCATGCAGTCATAAATGCAGCTGAATCTAGCATTTGTGACTGGTTCATTGTCTAGCAGTGGGATTGGTGGCATGAGTGCTGCACCCACCCAGAGGTGGGTAACCAGCATAAAACATAAGGACAGAAAGGTGCCGTGCTTTTCCTTTCGACCCTTTTCACTTTTGTCATTTGCAGCTGCAATGAAAGACTGCCACTCAGCCATACCACCCTGCCTTGGAGTCAGCTGAGTGTGGACTGAAACTTCCAAAACCTATAAGCTAAATAAACCTTTCCTTGCTTCACTTTGGGCATCACATATTTTGTCTCAACAAGAGAAAAGTAACCAAGAAAAGCTAAAAGCCTACTGGAAGACTTGAAGGAAAAGTGGGGTAAACAGGGTGCATCTGTCACTGAGGCCATGGGGGACTGAACAGAGTCAAGGCCAGAGCTCCCCTTCACAGCGTGAAAGTCAGTGGTGAGGCCGTGAGTGCAGCCTCGGGCAGAGCTGCCCCAGAATCCCCAGCAACACCTACAGACATTTTTGAAGAAGGTGTTATTTACTGAAAAGGGATGGGACATCGGTGACACAGGACAGTCTTGGAAGAGGAAGGAGGAAGGAAGCTGCATCAGTAAAGAAGAAAAAGTGATGCCAGGCTTCAGGTAGCAGAGGACAGACTTACTCTGCAGTTTGGTGGCAATGCTTCTGGAAATATGAAAGTAATGACTCTTCTAGTTTACCATTCAGACAACTCATGAGCCCTTAAAATATAGCCAAGGGCTCTCTACCTGAAGAGTAACTCAAAGCCTGGACCACAAAGGCCATTTTCCAGGACTGGCTTCCACCACTTTATCCCAGAGATAGAGAAATAGTGTCTGGAGGAAGATATTTCACGCAACACGCTTCGCTGCTTGACAATGCACCAGTCTCCCCAATCCATGATGCCTTTCATCTCATTGTCAAAGGGCATCTGCCACCAAATACTACAATGCTTATCCAACCTATGGACCATGGAGCTGTTGCAAATTTCAAGAAATATTTGCTCACTCTGTTTGTCAGACAGTGAAGGCAACTGATGAAACAGAAAGAAGCTTGCGACAATTTTGGAAGGACTGTAACATCTACAAGCCATAAAAAGCATCGACTTTGCTTGGTGTGAGGCTTCAGCTGACACCAAGAATGGGCTTTGGAACCTCTGCCGCAGTTTGCTCATGAAGTTCATGGATTTGAGAAGATGGGTAAGGGGTCCACAGAGGGCTTAGTGACCCCTAGTGAGAAGCCGGAGTCGGATCTGCATGAGGATGACTTCACTGAGCTCCATGCTGGCAGCACAGGAGCTGACTAATGAGGACCCCATGGAATTAGAGGCCCAGCAATAAGATGAAGAGAGCTGAGAGGAAGACGGAGCTGGAGAACCAAAGGGGTTCACAGCGCAGGAACTGGCCAGTTGGGCTTCTTTACTTGAAGATGCACTGTTACCTTTTGAGGCACGGGACGCCAACATAGACAGATACACCAAACTGCAGCAGCCATTCAGAATGCCAGGCAGGGCTGCGGAGTCCCCCAGGGTGAGAAAAGGAGAGCCACTCCCCAGCCCTCACTGGGTTGGTTTCTCTAGAGGGCAGGCGGAATGGAGTCCATCAGAAACCTGTGTCACAGCATCGGCTGTGGGCAGATCTGTCCTGCCTCCATCCTCCCATCTCCTCTTGCTGAAGGTCCTCCAGCCCTGCCTCCCCATCCCTCCCCTCCAGGTTGTGAGTCTGCTCCGAGCTCATGCCAGTGTTGCACGGTGCTGCACCTCCGCTGTCAGGGGAGTGTGGACATAATAATGGCTTATTTACAGTGGTACTGTACTGTGCTCCATTTTAAGGTAGGAATAAAAGTACAAACAGTTTATTTACAGTATTTTGTGTGTGTGTTTGTGGTGTTTTGTTTTGTTTTGTTGCTTTACACTGTATATTTATGTGAAAGGTATATAAGACTCAGTTTGTCAGGCTTAGGAATAAATCTGATTTATGAATGTTCTCATAGAAGGGAACTTGCTTGTAAGTTGTGCACTTACTGCACCATATATTTTAGCACTTTTATTATTTTCATCTGAGCAAGTCATCAAATATAGATTCAATAATCAGCATTTCACTATCATGACTACTTAGCAAAGTCAGTATAGAAGAGGACAGGTTGATCTTGGCTCATGGTTTCAGTCCATGGTCAGCTGGCTCAAAGGCAGGAATGGCATGTAATATGAAGCTGCTCACCTTATGGCAGCCAGGAAGCACAGTGATAAGGGAAAAGTAGAAAGGAAAAGGTCAGAGACAAGCCCATCCTTGAAAGCCTTGCTGCCATGGACCCACTTCCTCCAGTGGGGCCCATCTCCTAATATCAGATCCGTCATGACTCATCACGGCGTTCACGCCCCGACAAGCTGTGTGCCCTCACAATCCACTCATCTCTCTAGGTCCCACCTCTGACCCCTGCTGCACTAGGGATCGAGCCAGCACTTACACTAGTCTTCTGAGGGCACCTTGTATTTAAGGAACAACAATAGTCTAATAATCTAAAAAGTCCCCGCTTATCCTGTGGAACTATGAGCCACCACTTCATCAGCAAAGGACAGCGTTTGATGTAACTGCCCATATTCTAGAAAGGCAGAATGTACTATCGGTCTCCGAGAAGTTCCTCCTGATGTGAACTACTTAGATGTAATGTGTTAGTCTCACTGTCTGGAGTCTGATGTTAAACCAAAGCAAAGAGAACTGTTTTTTCAATTTCTGCTCTGCTTGTCTTTCTCAAATATATCACTGCTGACAACTTCATTCTGATTAAGGATCTCTTTTTGAAAGTCATCTCACAGATAAATACATACATATAAAGTTAGTCCAAGTTTACAGAGAAGTGTTTAGCTGGTACAATATGCATTTAGGCTGGACATTGTCTCATCAAAGAACATAGTAACATCCAAACACGATCAGCACCACATGACTCGCCATGCCATGCACAGCCCTCCCCACCTGCCACCTGCTCTTAAGTAGGTGTCAAGTAAGCCCAACCCACTTCTTTTCACCTGCAGACTGATTTGCTGTTTGAAAACTGACAAAAGGGTGGGAAAATTATGACTATAATTAAAAAAAAAAAAAAGATCAAGAGTTTCACTTTGTTTAGCTACTTGATAGCCCAGTGCAGTGGTTTCTGACTTAGGGGACAAAACAGGGCAGCCGTGAGGAGGCCATGGCTGCCGGATCCCTTCCTCTTTGCTGAATTAGGAACCCAGCAGAAATCAGTGCCATAAACCACCATCTGCTCTCCTCTGCAGAGCCTTTTCTTCTGGACTTCAACAAGGGGTGACACGGTGCGGCGCCCTTTTCTGTCCATGCCGCGTCCTAGTCCATCCACGCCTTGTGACAATCGCTTCTCCAGGAAAAGGACGCCGCATGTGGGAATTGGGCACGGGGATCTTGAAATGTTTTGTACTGATAATTGTAATTTGTGTAGTTCACATGTGTATGTTTTTATGTAATGCTCAATATGGAGTCGAGGGTGGAGACTC